>CAXAMN010021374.1:757212-794333 GCA_963970005.1 Durusdinium trenchii
AGTTCAATCCCATGTTGCAGCCTATTCACAAGCAACTGTTCCAAGCCAACCACCCCTAGAGCCAGATCAGAAAGTGAACACAGATCCGGCATGGCCTTCAGCAGTACCTGCAGCAACCACACCTCAATTCAGTGCGGTCGCCTGTGGGGAAGCATCAGTTCCGAAACGATCATTCTCAGAACCAAATGTGAAGGCGTATGTGGATCCGCCACAACCTTGTGTTGCTGCACAAGCTTATTCAGACATCACAGCGATACCCGCAGCAACTAAACCTGATCCAACTGAAGGGCACGTAGTATTGCCTTCCAACAATTCGAAGCAACCAGCTTTGGAAGCAACTCCGGAAGTCACAGCAGATCCTCCAGAGACACATTCACACACCAAAACAGCTCCGGGGGCAGTCAAACCACCTTCCTTTCAAGTTGCTGTACCAGACCCTGCGAAGGCAACTCAAGAGCCTGCAAAACCACCAGTCAAGGAGGCAGCATATCCTGCAGCCCCTTTATGCCTTGAACTGCCCAGACCCAAATTCCTCCAGCGGTCACGCTCCGCTCCAACACCCAGACCGAGGCTGGCCACACCAGCCAGAGTGAAGTCAACCAAGGGACAGATGACATCCACCATGGGAGGGCCTTGGGTGACAGTGCCGAAAGGGCGTTGGGAATGGGTCGTGGCGAACAGGAACACCCCTGGACCTGGGTCCTACAACCTGGAACACCCAGGTATACTAGGACGAATTCCTGGCCGGGAACCTGGATACCCGCAGCTCAAGCGGAACCCAGAAGTACGTACCTGACAGGAGGTTGGGAGACAAGATGAGAGCAGAGAGAAGACGTTGCCTACGTCCATATAATATCCCACAAAGTTTGGGACACGAAGTGAGTAAAGATGAGTCAGGTATGAAACGCTCCTTTTCGTTTAGATTATATCAGCAAGTGTTTTTTTGTTGCATTTTGTTGCATGGTTGTTTGCTTGTGAAGTATCTAAGATCAACATGCATCTACATATTGGACCGATTTGAACCAAAGACTCACTTCTCTTCGAAGCAGAGCCACAAGAGCCACACCTGCAAGATAAATCAAGAATTGGCCGCAGCTTAGGTGCTGCGTCCGCATGTGGGCCACCGGGCCACCCTTCGGGAGCTTTAAGAGAGAGCCACACGACAATTTGGAGAAATTTGGGCAAGGCAACAACTTCCAAGAAGCGAGTGGTGCCTTGATAGACAAGTTCGCTAGCTCGACAAGAAAACAGCACTTCCTTGCACTTCGGGAGATGGCATCAAATGAGTGTCCCATCATCTCTGGAAAAACATGTCCGAGACATGTTTTCTATGTTTTTCTACCATCCGTCATTGTGAACCGCACAGTTGTTGTGGCCCCGAGGTCCCGACGCTGTGAAGTTGAGTCCTGCAGCATCCTGCAGCCAGGGATGCTCAACGTCACAACCCAAGCATCTCAACAGAAAGTCGACTGCACAAGCGCTTCGGTTGGCATCCTTTCGAACATTGGGAAACCATGTGTTTGTGTGTGTGTGTGCATCCACACCCGTGAGAAGGGTTGAGTATCATAGACACGAGTCATGAGCATTTTTCATGATGCCTTTGCTGTCGTATTTGACTCAAGTTGTTTCACGCCTTAAAATGTCAATGTAGAGTTAGGATTCGTCAAGCATGCTGTTTGGACAAAATGATCCGCAGCAAACCCCATGTCACTAGCCTCCAGAAGAGAGGCATTTTGGCTTTGTTTGATCAACTGGATGGCCTTTGCATGTGCTACCTGGAGTCTCGTCACGAAAGACATGGGTCCGTCTCCACGTTCAAAGCATGCAGCTTCTTGGGACAATACACGGCAGAGCTTTTGGATTTCTGCCGGAAGCGGCGAAGGCCTTCAGCAAGATCTTTGGACCTTTGAGATCAAAAGCAATCAATGGACACGGATTTCTGATACTTCTCAGGGTCCTGGCAGGCGTCAAGATCACATTTCCATTTGGGACCCTGAGGGACAGGCCTTTTGGATTCATGGCGGTTACGACGGAAGCGATTTCCTCAAAGACCTTTGGAAGTATTCCCTTCATTCCATGAGTTGGACTGTTATGGGAGGAAGCTCAGGCTCCAATCCTTCTGGTCGGAGCGAGCACGTGGCAGTGTGGGATAGTGATGGTGGCATCCTGTGGATTCATGGTGGATTTGACGGAGCAAAACTGCATCAGGACCTTTGGAAGTTTGACTCCCGGATTTTGAGCAGTTGGATTAGGATCCCGCATCTTAATCCACCATCTCCACGAGCTCAGCATGTAGCTGCATGGGATTCTACCAATGCGGCGATGTGGGTTCATGGTGGATATGATGGAAGTCTCTTTCTCAGAAGCTGGCTTGTTAGTGAGTCTATGAGTTTGTAGGTATTGACCTTGCTTCTGAATTCAAACCTCTTAGAGGGATTTCATCAAGCCCTTTCAATAATTAAAGAAAGGCGTTTTAGCCATTGGTGGTATCTCCCAAGAACCAACTGGGATAAGTCATCCCGGCTTTATTCACTAGCGCTGAACAGACAGTGAATGCCACCATGCAGCCCCCCATTTTCAGGGGAATTACTGTATTATAGGGTCTCCCTCGATCTATTCATAGAGGAATCTATCGTAACAGACTAGTTGAAGGACCTTTCCAGCAAAAGGGAATCCGGAATCCAGAAGACCATTCCGTTTGGCTGCAGTTGATGTTTGACATGATATCCCAATAGATGTCTCACTTGTTATGTTTTTTGAATGCTCCCTAGAAATTTGTCCCGCTTGAAGTGTCGCTGAACAGGCAACGAGACAACTTTGTCCAAATTCACAGATATTGACAGTGTGTTCAAATTTGGGATTCAAGAGGAAGCAACCAACGATTGGGAGCAAGCTGCAAGGCAAGCAGGAAACTGGACGACTGCCATTCATGAACTTAGAGACAGGCCAGGAGCAGGACAGAACAGACAGTAATCATGGCAAGAAGTGTTTGCACATTGGGATGAGAAAAACTCCATCACAGCTCCTTCCTTTCATTATCGCACTCCAGACGAAAATGACTGAAGAAACCCAAGGAGATAGGAGGACGGAGTGATTCGGAAATGAAAACAAAGACAAACAGCGGGTGACAAACGGGAGAGAGGAAGACCATAAGTGAGCGCATAGATTAGATGGGACAGGGAGAAGAGAAGAATCTTTTCTGGGTTGATTACGGTCGCGGTGGTATTTGCGATGCTATCCACACTTCCTTTTCCCATCTGATAACGTGGAGATTGCTATAAAAAAACAAAAAAAACATCCGCCACTGATTCACGCATATTCACGCCGCACGCTGCGCCATACAAGAGATTCTCGGAAGTCGCAGAGAGCAAGTTAAAACTATGGTTCGGTGCGATATACACGATTGAAGCGACTTCCACAGACAGTAAGTGACGACGCATTCAGATTCGATCAGCCATTTGCCACCTTTTGAGGGACAGAAAGTGAGGTAGTAGGTTCCAGGCTTCTTGATGAGCTACGTCGCACAACAACGCATGTCTCCGTAGGTGTCACTTTGCAGCCTTGTGCAGATTGTGCCATCACTCACATAAGAATTTCTGAAAGCCGCTGGATATACAGGCCCCCTACGAGAGCAGCACAGAACATTGTTCGAGTAAACTGGAAGCCAAATACTGATACTGTCAACCAATGGAGTTAAGAGTCTTGAGTCCAGGCCTAGCCCTATGATTCTTTGATAGGTCTCTTGTCACTGTATGGAAGACTCCACCAGATATTTGCATTTATACCTTAATCTTGAGCCGATGTCCTCAACCACAGAACACTGCCCGTTGTGTACTGCAATAGATACCCGTGCGCAAAAGCAATTTAATTTTCCTGCATTGGAACTGTTGCGATCACTGCACTAAACTGCCATACAGACATTGGAATAGACTGATAACCTTTCATGAATGTGTGTGCCTTTACCAACATATACCTAGATCAGATCACGAAAGGTAGCCCTTTATGGGATACTTTGAGTTTGACTTGCGAAGCAAGTGTCGGCGAGTCCGGGTCTAATAATTGATCATTCAATTCAACCCCCCCCCTTCTATTGATTTTTCAATACAGACCCCCCCCCTTGGAATTGATTTTTCAATACAGACCCCCCCCCCTCTAAATTCAATTTTCTCATTCTGTCCTGGAGAACGTCTGCGTGAGCGTCTCATCTCTCCTGGAGAACGTCTTCGTCAGCCTCTCATGATTTCAGGATGGTTGAAACCCTCTTGAACATTCAAAAAGAGTGCATACGAAACTCTAATCACGAAAGGTGTTCCCCGAGGGGATACATACCTAGAGTTTGTTTTGTGAACCACGTCAATTCTCTCCTGGGGAATGTCTTCGTGAGCCTCTTCTGCTTTCAGGATAGTTTAAATCCTATGATGCTCCGATTCAATGCTCACCGATGATCTGAGCCATGGGGCAACGTTGTTTTCCTAAGAATCTTTCTGAACATTTCGAGAGCATATGAGCAACGGCTTCTATTTGCGGTAGTGGTGATTAGTCTAGGGGCATTCCTTTTCTACAGCCCAATGTCAGAGTTAGTTGGCGAAACGAGGTAGGAACACCATGTCGAATCTTGCCTTTTTGTTCCTGCCTCTCGCCTTCTCTTCTTTTCCCGCTGTCCTACCTTTCGTGTCTCCCTCCTCTCAAGTCGACCTCACCAAGCGTGAACTCACCACAAGAGGCACGACCCCGCGCTGAGCTATGCCACTGCAGCCCCCCAAATGTTTGGCAACGATATACTAAGGGAACTTGTGGCTACCCCCACCCACCCTTAAGCCACTTGCCAAACGCTGCTTGGTCTGTCATGGTGTGGATAGGACAGTCATCCCAAGACTTTGACGCAGATCAGTTTGCAGGTTTGACAGGAGCACACATAGAATAGAAGGCTGCCAAACAATATCAAGATCTGAACTAATGGCAGTACTTTGGATCCTTGACTTGACAAGCCGGGATTCCCCTAAATTTACACCAGTTGTGTTATAACATTGTAATTATGCACTCACAGAGTACACAGATTCCATTGCCTGCTACAGGCTGACTTTCGTTTACCTTTGCATGCTGGACATAAAATTGCAACCCTGATTTAGTTCAATCCTTCTACAGGCATGGAAATCAAGGTTGACATCCACAAAGATAAATCTCAGGCTCATCCTCATGATGCCACAAGGTGGGATGATCTTCGTGCAGTGCAAGATATATTGTGTGTGTGCCGATGACGCTGCAGTTCAAATGTACACTGCATGCATTTTTTTGATGATCAAATCCTGCCTCGTCTTGAGAATTCGACATCCCACCATAAGATCCTCCGCTTCCACCAGATCGTCCGCCCTCCGCATATGCTGGTCTTTGAAGCATGTAAAATTGGGGAGATGCCTTTTAGCGTCCTCTGGCCAAGGCAGTATGGACATGCTTTCCACACCTGACCTATCATGGCCCCCTGGCAGGTATCAGCCCACCAAGATGTCAAGGGTGTCAGTTCGATCGAATTAGCAAGTTCTTTCACAAGCACAACGGGATTTATCTTCTGAACCATGCCGCATGCCCAATTGACAGACCGGAAAATGAACATATTGAACTGAACCGGACTGGAGAACAGCGATGAATTTGCCGTCACGTCGCTGTAACCCTGCGAGTTGTTGTACAAAACCTCCAAACACATTTATCACCCTCCAACTTTTTTTTAAATACATCCTTTTTTTTAAAATAGGCCGCTCCGCCCCCTGCCTACTTGATTAAGTAACGGACTCTAGTAAGCTACTAGGTAGGACGCAGAGTGCGCTCGCACTATGCATTTGGTTTCTAGATTTCTTTGGGATTTTTAAGGAAGCTTATTAACTTATAGATCATAAATCATCATAAGTCTAATTTCCGAAGTCTCCTTTCTCTAAGAACCGGGTAAGGAACTCGGTTCTGCTATATCGTTCCGACCCATTCTTCCGGAATCACAACATAGAAAACTATCGCGATCCTTGATCCTTGACGGTTGCGTGCATTGAAGCATCTCTGCACTTGCGTCAAGTTCCCCTAAGCGTACATGTTACATTTCATTCACCGCCTTGTGTTCATGTTAAGAACACTGCGTAGCGCAGTACCGCCGTTGGATACTGACCCCTGCTCAGTCTTGTAATATCTTGTAATTGCTCCCATGAAGCTACCAGCTACCCTTTTAACATCCTTTATCACCTGGTGGAATAGCAGGACCGTTCGTCGATATGTCCATCCAAAGAGGGATAGAACCACCATGCCTATTCGCAATAGATTCAGTTGAATTCATTCGCATGTTTTTTCAATATCTACTCCAATTGTCTCTATATATGCAAATCGAATTCAGACAGTGACACTGACAGTAATTCAAATTGTCGAGTCTCTTTTTCGTAAACTCCGGCGCGAGATACTCAGCATTTTGTCACATTTGTGTGCATGTTGATGCAGTAAAGTCTACCACACATGCTCACACTGGGCAAGGGATACGTAGGCTGGGACATGGTGGATTAGCATCCCTGGATAGAGTACTCATTAGTACATAATAGTACACACTACCTGCTTGTGTTCAAGCAAGTTGAAGTCATGATGGAATTTGTTTGTCGAAGCTTATTATATAAATGACGAGCTTTATCTGATATCTCATGGATTTTATCCAATCATGTTTTGTTCATTTTCCTTCGAAAACAATAATAGGGAACGGCCAAAAAACTCTAGAGTTGCAGAAGAGTGCTAAACCTTGCGAAACCATACAAACGGTCCAATCCAAAAACACATTTCTAAGACATATTGCATGTAGCCCATTCGCCAGCTTGCATACACATGTGTAGCTAGATGTACTACGACCCTTGGGTGGGTAAAGAGCTACCTGGCTAGGTTTGTGCAGCGACTTATGGAAGTTTGATGGCAACACCTACCGCTGGGATCGGATCTCAAACAGTGGTCCTTCTGCCAGGGCGTACCATGCAGCTGCGTGGGACCCCATGAATCTGGTGCTTTGGATTCACGGTGGCTTTGATGGTGTTGCTCGCCGAGACCTTTGGAGATTCAGCACCTTGAGCCACACATGGGACCTCATGGCAAACGAAGGGCCTTCGCCACGCTACAATCACGTGGCGGCGTGGGATGTGATCAGCAGCTCCTTTTGGGTGCACGGCGGTTACCATGGAATAGTGGAGCGAGATCTTTGGAAGTTTGATGTTACCTCCACAAGCACAACCAGCAGCAGATCTTGGACGAGTACTTCCAGTGTCAGCACCAGCACCAGCACAACGACCATGTCCAGTTCTGTATCTACAACCACTAAGACTTCCAGTGTCAGCACCAGCACCAGCACAACAACCGTATCCAGTTCAATATCCAAAAGCACATTCTCCACAACATCGAGCATCTCAACTTCTTTCACCAGTACCACCACTACTATTTCCAGCAGCACAACAGTCTCAGGTACTTTCAGCAGCACAACAAGCACCTCCAAAAGTCTCACTAAATCTACTTCGACCTCTATTAGCATAACTACTAGAACAAGAACAAACACAGTAACAACTTCAAGCAGTGTCTCACGCACAGAAACCCAAACTTTGACTTCGACCAGCACCACCGCCACTTCAGCCACTAGCTCAAGCTCAGTCACAAGTTTGACCACCAGTTCCGTCACCAAGACCACGGCAAGCTCCACAAGCAGCACGTTCACAAGATCAACCAGTACTAGCAGCACTTTCACCACAACGACTAGTCCTGGAGATGCCTCCGGCCTCCTCCTTCCCAAAGTGCTTCTCTCAGCACTTGGAGCTGTCGCAGTGCTTGCAGTTTGTATCCTGTTTGCTTGTTGTGCATGGAAGCACCGCAGCTTCCATCAAGCCACCGTCCTACCAGCGCCAGCGCCACCCAAATATCCCCACAACACACAATTGCTTTTTGCACCACTCTCACCTCGACCTTTGCATTTTGCACCATCCTTTCCTCGACTTTGCCTACTCTTACCAGATCTGAGGCAAAGCCAGATTGGTGCTCCAAGGATAGACCCTCAAGACTTTACTGTGCCGCTCCCACCAGATGTGTGCATCCACATTTATACACCAGCCACACGTCCGAGACAAGCCAGACCTCGTTTGCCAAAGAAGCGACATCGTCGGTCCCTGGCATTGACCATGGCACCGCCCTTTTTGACAACTCCCAGCGATTCAACGGAGAGAAGATCTTCAACGGTCGTGGAGTCCTTGAGACATTGTGCTTCCCCACAATTGCTGATTGAACGAATTTTGACATCAGTGTCGCACCCATCAATCGATGTGACGCTCCCAGACCTGCAAAAATATCTCCAGCGAGCGAACAACAGAGGCACAGTGCAAGTATTGCCCTCAGCAGCACTGACATTCACTGTCAAACGATCAACTCCAGCACCAAGTGTTCGGCCAGAAGGAGCAAGCCGCTGCTTGCTGGCAAAGGATTCTTTCCCACAACGGCACCCCACACTGGCCATGACCATGACAGCACCTGTTCTGCAAACTCCAGGCACAAGCTCTAGGGCCAGTGCAACCACCCAGAGGGAACAACCACTGCTAGACTTGCGTCCACAAGCATTGCAGAGCTACAAGGGTTCTGTACAGACTTGCTCACCACTCACGTTTGTGCGACCGAGTAGACTGGGAAGTCCAGAGACTCCACGGTCGAGGACACCGGATCCCAAGTCCAGACCGACCGATCCAACGGATCCGGATCCGGATCCGCCGGGACTCCATCGCCGGACCGATCACGTCGGGACCGAAGAGATTCGTTTTTGTGCTCAGCCAAGGTTTCCCAGAATTCAATCTTCAACATATTCAACATCAAGACCAACGCCTCCAAGACCAACCTGCGCCGCTCCAGCCCTTCGGACACCAACTACACCTTTGGTGCTCTTGCCATGCTCAAAAAGCACAGAGAGGAAGTTGACTTCAAGGGCACTTTCGCGTCGTCGCTAACTTCCCGCAGAATCTGCTGGCCATTTCGGATTCGTACTTCGGTGGGTCCAGCGGCTTCTGAGCACCGTCTGAACGGATGCAAAGTCATCATCCGAAAGGTCTTCCAGTCCGGCTAACACAACCGAACATCCCGTCATGTAAATAGTGCAAATGACTTTGGAAGACGCTTTCCAAAATGGAGAGCTGTCTCTTAAGATAAAAGCAAAAGCCGTTAAGCCGTTGTGACCTCGTGGTACACATTCAATTTTTCTGGAATTGAAGTCAAAGTCATACAGTACAATGCAGCATGTTTTTGCAGCATGTTTAACAGTTCAACAGCTAAGGAGATGTATGATGTATGCAGAAAAGGACTCCAAGGCCACCCAGAAAACAGTACAGTACTGTAAGCTGTGGAAGAAATTCACCACCATCACATGTACAATACATGACATGTCCAAGTATGATTCCTAGAAACAGATTAACTTTCCATCCATATTTCTTTGTTGCGGCTAGACTTGCCGTTCACTTGAGAGTCTCAGGCGAAGCTTTTGCATCGGCTGCAAGGCCAGGAGAACGCCTGACAGAACACACCTCAGCTTTGCCAGGATCAAAAAGCTATGTTCTTTTGCTTCAGATTTTTCAGGTGGCTAGGGCTTTCAGAGTTGATCATCTTGACTCTTGACTTACATATTGAGGAAGAACGACTTGTATTTATCTTATTTCATGCATAGACTTTGCGATCTGTTGCGAGCTGTTTCACTGCTCAAATGATAAAAAGGTAATGATTGGGACGCACTTCAAATTTGTGTTGCAGAGAAGGCAAATCCAAAAGGTTTCACTTCTCGTCGTGATACAACATGATCAAAGGGCTGTGGCTTCTTTGCCTCAATCAGCTCTTTGTTGTATCACAGACCACCTGGAGCCTCGTCGACAACGGTGGGCCATCTGCACGCTCAGTGCATGCAGCAACATCGGACACGCTCGGTTCAGATGCTCTCATTTGGGTGCATGGCGGAAGTGGAGATGCTCTCATCAAGGATCTGTGGACATACAATGTGCCCACAAGATCTTGGACACTCATTTCTCAAAGCAGTGTCTCGCCTTCAGAACGCAAAGACCATGTGATTGCATGGGATCCAATTGAGGGTGCTCTTTGGATTCACGGCGGCTCTGATGGTAGTAAATACCTCATGGATTTGTGGAAGCGAGATTCGGGCAACAGTTCCTGGACTTTGCTCGCTAACAGTTCGGTAGACGGCCCCAGCGCACGCAGTGACCATGTGGCTGTTTGGGACTCTGCTAGTTCTGCACTGTGGATTCATGGTGGATATGACGGTGTGACTCTGAGGCAAGACATTTGGAAATTTGATTCTCAAGGGAGCAACTGGGAACGCATTGTGGACATTGATCCGCCTTCTGCGAGAGCTTATCACGTGGCTGTTTGGGATGAAAGAAAGTCCGCTCTTTGGATACATGGCGGATATGATGGAAGCCCTTTGCCAGAAAAGGTGGTGGAGAACGGGCCAGTAGAGCCCAGTAGATCCCAACGAAACTTTTCGTGCACAGAGAGACAATACAATTCAACCATATTCAACCTATATTACCAAACTTGAGGCTCAGAGAAACGCCAGTCCAGGCTGGTCCTTCCGAGAGTGGAAGGACTGAAAGGTTATGCGTGGCAGGTAGCCGGTCTTAATCAGGATCAAACGTAATGTTGACCTGAGATTAATAAAGTACCCCAGAATAATGTCTTTTTTTTGGGGAGGGGTAGTTGTAGTGGGTAGCTAAGTAATGATTCCTTTCATTTTAGTATTGCCAGAGTAGCTCCAGAGGTAGCTAGCTAAGGATTCCTTATTTATTTATCAATTGATTGGTTTTCTAGCATATTGTTCTGGAGACTTCAATTGTTGAGGGGGGGGGACCCCGGGGGGGGTTTATTAATCTGGAGTCAACATTATCAATCCGTCATCTCCAGCATGGCAGGTAGCTTGATATATTTTCATCTAGACCACACAGTGAGGTCAAATGGTTCTTAGAACAAGTGTCCACATCAACGGGTGTCACCTCAAGTAGTCCAGGAGCGTCCTTGATGTTCTTGCACGACTAAACGGTCGGCTAACGCGTCACGATATCTCGAGGCTTTTGCAGAGATGTGTGGACATTCGACAGCAGTGGGCAGAAGTGGAAGCTTGTCTCTATGGATGGTCCCTCTGCCAGGGCGTACCATGCAGCTGCGTGGGACCCCATGAATCTGGCGCTTTGGATTCACGGTGGCTTTGATGGTGTTGCTCGCCGAGACCTTTGGAGATTCAGCACCTTGAGCCACACATGGGACCTCATGGCAAACGAAGGGCCTTCGCCACGCTACAATCACGTGGCGGCGTGGGATGTGACCAGCAGCTCCTTTTGGGTGCACGGCGGCTATGATGGGAGTACTTTAAGAGATCTTTGGCAGTATGAGTTCACCACAACAAGTACTACGGTCACAACATCAAGCACTGTCACCTTTACCGTTGTCACATCTTCCAGCACACTTACTACAACGTACACGGCCACAAGCACCACCTCACAGAGTAAAACAAGAACATCCACCACTACCACCAGTATCAGCGCCACCAGTTCTACTTCTGTTTCCAAGACGGCAACATCGAGTGGCCTGTCAAATTCAAATACAATTCTCAGCAGAACAACGACAAGCGTCACGATGTCCAGCCCAACATCAAGCACAATGACCATGTCCAGCTTCACGATCTCACCGCTCAACCAAACTACCTCATCCTTCACTTCTTCCAGATCTACCTACAGTACGACAAGAAGTCGTCTAAGCTCAACGACCACGTCTACAACTCAGCTTTCCGAGGAATTTGTGGCTGCAGAGTTTCCTTTTGGTCCAGTTTTTGGATTTGTATTCATAGGAGCCCTCCTTCTCAGCTCCTGCTTCATACTCAAGTACTGCAACTTCAAGCCAAAGACCATCGTCACGCAGCTGCCTCCAACCCCAACAGATGTGCCATGTGCCCCCCCGGGCTCCTCCACCAAATCTTCCAGCTGTCCCTCCGCAGTACCTGCCCGAACCACCACCATACCCGTTCGGCTCGATCGGGGTCCCACCAACGGCATGCACAAGTCCTTCTCGCAATGCACCCCAAGTTTATATGGACGGCGATCAATTGCCAGTGGGCAGCGTGGGAAGCATGGGATCCGGTGTTGGCTTCCAGATTGAATGTGCTAATCGGTGGCGCCGCATGGGCAAATGAGAGATGCATATTGACATTGAGATATTATTGAGGTGTTAGCCTAATAATTAATTGTCGTTGAATCAATTCTGTGGTGTGTGGGCTTAAGGCCCAGTTATGCCAGTGAATGCCAGCAAAGCCCCAGCTATGCAGCACAAGTGTGCAATATCCTGAACCTAGTGTTCGAAACCCAAAGCCTTCTGTTTGACGACTTTGCTGACCAAAATCCATGCGAATGTATGCGAAACATGTATGGCGATAGACGGAACGGGCGCCCTTGCGCCCTTGCTGTCGATGGACAACCGGAGGGAAAAGACGAGTCGGTTTGCCTTCGACTAGCTGACTAGCGGTTGAATTGAGCTGCATGATGGTGTAGTGAACCCTCGGTAATCTTTTTGGTGCAACTGCCTCTTTTGCTCCTTTTATATATGCGACATGTGGGCTGGGCAGCCCAGGATTCCTTGGTGGCAGAGGGCGGCCAGTGTCCTTGCGGCAGGTACAACGAACGAACCATGAAAGTGAGGCGCATCAGCATTGGTCTTCTGCCTGTCGTGTCCCAAGCAGCGGGCTACACGCCGCGTTGGTTCCAGATGGTAAACTTCTGAACACTGTATGTGACTGGCGGTCCTGTTATAGTTTTGTTCTGGTTTTCCACATGCTATAGTAACTTAGTATGAAGGTAAGGATAGATCAAAGATAGGCAACCAAGAATACAAGAGTCATAGTCACTCAGCACCTCAGCAAGAGCACTTTTTCGATGGTGTTTCGAATGGTGTTTGCTGTCGTTGGCTGACAAGTGTTTCTTTGTTTGTCCTTTGTTTATGCCCTTGTCGTTTTCCAACATTTAGCCAGGCTTTTTGATTTGAGGTACGGTACTTGGATGACCTCACATACCAGAAACATCAGCAAAGCTATTGTTTTGACTTGTATATGCGTTACCGGACATTGTCAGCCGACCGTCCTTTTGCAAGAGTCAAGGAATCCATGTGACCACTCAAAAAGATTGGTGTTGATTCCAAGGCATTTGCTAGCCATCTGAGGCCTCTATGGTTCCACCAACATGGTTCTGTCTTTAGGCCTCAGCACATAGCGATTTTGGGATTGGGTTGTGGGGCATGGTTTCAACACCTGATAATAGTTGTCTTGGGCAAGCAGCAAAAAACATATTACATTTACAAGAACCGAGCACTACTGTAATTGAATTCCTTTGATTCAATGGAAATAGCTGCACTTGTACAAGTTTTAGCCATTGGAAACATGTGTGCGCAGTAAATGACCGTGGATGAGAGTATGGACACACACACATAAACAGGGGCAATGCGGAACGTTACCCTCACCCTGCTCCAGTGTACAATATTCTCAGCAGTATTCTCAGCTGCTGGGACAGTTAGTGCAGGCGCTCAAAGCACTCAAATCAACGGGATCGTGTCCTACTTGATGTGTCAATTGTTTAAACATGTTTAAACTTGAGGGCATGCAGAAAAGTTATTTATATATCAGCAACCACGTTTATTCATTCTTGACTAAAGTAGTCTACCGCATGCTCTATTTTGCTCAGTATTCGCTGGTGAACGAGACAGGGCCCCCCACATAAACATACAAAGACACGATTGATTTTCATGACACTACAGTAGTCTGAGCGAGATACTGTGATTTGCAACTAAGGTAGTCTGAACGAGATACTGTGACATGACCTCCTACTTCAGTAGTCTAAATGAGATAGGGCCCACATATAATAGAGTTTAGTAATGAATCAATGCCGCCGCGCAGATCAGAAACAAGAGGTATGAAGTTCCTGCGTGCTGCCTTTTGAGAGCTCACTACAGAACGTCAGAACGTAGCTGTAGTTTGGTTGTATTCTTGCTCCTCAATGTTGACACCAGATCAGCAAACCACCAAAGATGCACAGGTGTGAACAGGTGTCACCGAAGTGAAACCAATTCGACAAGGCAAAAATTGCATTTGCGACCGACGGAGAACGTTGACACCTGCAAATGAAGAACAATACGTTTGCAATGCTAGTTTTTCGAGGAGGAAGATCTGGTAAGTTTAAGAATGCAGAAGAATGGACCGACCTGCTTTTGGCCACTAGAGACTTTTGTTTTTCCATCACAGGTGTGGGAACCACATGGCTGTTCAAAGCTGATTAGTCTTTTCCAGCGTTCTTTTAGTTTTTTGTTGTAGCTCAGCTATGGTAGAAGCAATGTGTTTTTTGAAGAACCCTGGATTTATAGTGCGGTAGGTGAAGGAAAGCAGGTGCTATGAGTGTTAATGCATCAGTGAAAGGTCTCTTCTGAGAATAGATGTGTGAACTCTCAGGGTGGCTGCTAGCTGCTAGCGTTATTTGCCGACTCCACAAGGGGTGATCGTCTGCTGAGCGTCGATGTTGGACATCCGATTCCCGGTGGCCGTCAGGCGAAGCGGCGAAGCGGCGAAGCTCCAGCCCGCTGTGACGTGGCCGTCCCACATGGCTCTTTTAAGCTTTGCTGTCTTGGACTGACGAAGCCTTGACCCGGGGTTTAAGGGTCTGTGACGTTGCTCTTCCTCGCTATATAATGGAAGGATGATGAATGATGTATGATTTTCCTTTAGTGTTGGGCTAGTAGCTATCAGTTCGTGTCTACATCAGCTTGGTGAAGCGGAGAAACTTGTCAGGATTGCACCCGAAGCCGTTTCACCGCTCAGTCAGGATGATGTCCTTTGTAATCTATGTAGAGTTAGGACATTGTAGCTTTAGGATCATATGTGCAGGAATTCAAGACTCGAGTGGCTCGTTCTGCTAAACATCCTGGCCGCAACACTTGCTACCTGGACTCTGGTCACAGAAGATACCGGCCCATCTCCACGGTCTGTGCATGCGGCAGCTTGGGACAGCAGCAGTCAGCGTTTCTGGATTCATGGCGGTAGTGGAGAAGCATTCCTGAACGATCTGTGGACCTTTGATCTCAGAAGCAATTCCTGGAACTTGCTTCCTGACAATGGTAGGACGCCTTCCGGTCGGGAAGATCACGTAGCCGTTTGGGATCCTGGCGGGCAAGCCCTTTGGGTTCATGGTGGGTTTGATGGCACCAACTTCCTCAGAGACGTCTGGAAGTATTCGGGCAACAGCTGGTCTCTAGTGGCAGACAGCTCCTCGTATGGCCCTGGTGCCCGGGCTGATCACGTGGCGGTGTGGGATGCAAGCAGCTTTGCCCTTTGGATTCATGGAGGATACGATGGAGTTTTGCATGATGACTTGTGGAAGTTCGACTCGCAAGCAGGCAGCTGGATTTCCATCTCCATCAGCAAGGTGCCTTCTGCAAGAGCATACCATGTTGCTGCCTGGGACGAAGCAAATTCGGACATTTGGATTCATGGTGGCTTTGATGGCGGCCCCTTTGGGTGCAAACGAGGGAGTACGTTTGATTTGTGTGTTGTGCGTCCCCCCCATTGATTCTTTTCGGAGCTGATGTTGCGTACCACACACAACGCAAGTTGTCATTGTTTTGAGATTGTAAGCTTCAAAAGAAACGAACTGCATCTAATTGCATATACATGCATTACAGGCTTTACAAAGGTAGGGTAAATGAGAATCCCTCAATCCTTGACCAGGCCTTTGCAGAGATATCTGGAAGTTTGACACAACGGCCTTTAGCTGGAGCCAAGTGTCAGCTGATGATGGTCCCTCTGCCAGAGCTTATCACGTAGGTGCCTGGGACCCCTCTGGCCTTGCCCTTTGGATTCATGGTGGATTTGACGGAATAGCTCGGCGAGACGTCTGGAGGCTCAACACCTTGACTTCCAGATGGGAATTGCTGCACGACAGCAGTGGACCCATCCGTCGTTACAACCATGTTGCGGGCTTTGATGCAAGAAGTCAGTCCTTCTGGATCCATGGTGGTTATGAGGGCAGCACGCTACAGGATTTGTGGCGGTTTGACATCACGACAACAACAACGAGCATAACGAGCAGCTCTTCCACATGGACCACCGTCACCCTCAGTACCAGTTCCACTACCTTCACCACATCCAGAAGCAGCACCTCAAGAACCACATCCAGCACAAGCAGCAGCACAAGAACGAGTTCCAGCTCAAGCACCACCACACTCACAACAACCAGCTTCTCCAGTACAACCACCACCTCTTCAACCAAGACCGCAACGACAAGCAGCTCTAGCACACACAGCAGCTCCCTTACATCGAGTACCACTAGCTCCACCCACACCAGTAGTACCAGCACTGTGAGTAGCTCTAGCACCACTACAACTTCCAGAAGCTCAACAGTCTCAAGCTCAACCAACACCACCAGGACAACGAGCACGTCCACCACGAACACGACCATGTCTACCAGTCTTTCAAGCACTTTTACCACCTCCAGCCTCACCTTCAGCAGCTCTACCAGCAGTACTCTCACAAGAACCTCGCGCACCAACACGTCCACAACTGTCACAATCTCCAGCTCAACGTCCAGCACAGTGACCGTTTCGACATCCACCAGCAGCTCAATAACGAGGAGCTCTGTAACCAGCAGCTCTGCAACACAGACACGAACCAGCACCAGCTCCTCAACAAGAACTTTGACAACCTCAACCAGCAGCACTGCGACCACAACGACCACCACACCCGAAGATTTGACAGCAATGCTGGTGCTTTGTCCGACTCTTGGAGTTGTAACTCTTGGAGTTTTGGCTGCAATGGCTTGTTGGGCATACAAGCACTGCAGGTGCGAGCGAGTTCTCATTGTGCCGGCGGGTGCACCACCCGCACCACCGCCCCAATGGTGGCCACCTCCACCTCATGCCCATCATCACGCACATCCACAGTCCGGGTGGCTTCGGCCTCCAAATCCGGCACCAACAGCCTCGCCTGCTCCACCAACATTGACATCGCGCCAGAACACGCAACTGCTAAGTGCACCACCCGATCCTCAACCGGTGAAAGCACCGCCAAATCCTCACCTTCAACCTCTTTTGCCAGACCTACATGTGTTTGAGCCACTCACCAATCCACCACTTGAGGTGATCATAAAGATCGAAGCCAATACGTTTCAAGAGGCTCCGCCTCAAGATGTTGCTGCCAGTGACACCAAAACATGTTCAGTGACATTCCAACTGGCTCCAACAGCTTTGGTTGAAGGGCGAGTGGTACTGCCCCGAGTGCCAGGAGACACAATGACAGCACCAGTCCTTCGTCTTGCTCCTCCAGGCGCAAGCATCACGAGGCCATTTTTGACGCTGCCAGCACAGCAACCGCATCCAGCAGCTGGTCCACAACAAGATATCGCTCGCAGAAAGGGGGTGGCCTCATCCAGATTCGCGTTTGAATTACCAGACTTGTGCAAGTGTCGGGGGAGAATGATGGATGAGGCCTATTGCAGTCCTGCATCCCCAACCCCCCAAGTTGTGCATGTCCCGCACATTCTGTTGGGTCCCGCACCAAGCATCTCAGCAAGGTTGACATATGAAGTACTCGCTGCTACTGATGCTTTGCACCCACGGTGGCTGGGCGAAACAATGGTGGCACCTGTCTTGGAAGTACCCAGAAGTGGCTCGCACACTGCGGGGGTTGCCACGGTGGTGCCGCCGATACCAGATGTACTTCCTCCAGAGTTCTTGTATCGCAAGGAGGAGGTGGCCATATCCCCAACCCCATCAACAGCCTGCTGTCTCAATCACTTGTGTGCGAGGAAGCCAAGATGTGTTGAACAAGCTGATCAAAATGTGTCAGATTTGATCGAGGTCTTAAGGTACCTGGAGCAAGGTTGTCCCAGGATTCCCCCGTTCCCTTCAGATGGTGGTTTGCCCATGATCATGCCACACAGATCCGCATTTCCACCAATGCGAAGACCACGACATCCATTTGCAACGCCACCAGCACCTGTGCTGGAAGCGCCCACCGCAAATCCAGTGGTCAAAGCGCAGAAGGAGCGAGAACCTGAGGCTCCAGAGGTGGCGAGAACCTGGGCCTTCCGGAGGCGCAGGGCGCCTTTCAGACCATGACAGCGAAGAGATGGACCCACTCGATGCATCAGGTACGGATCGATGGGATGCGGTACTCGGAGTACTGAGCTTTGCTCCTCCCTTTTCGAGCTGCACAAAAGGCATCAAAGAAATGCTTCGGCCGGCAGCTTGAAAGGTCCCCAAAGACCTGCAATCCACCCGAGGAATCATGCTCTCTAAAACGGAGAGCTTGCAGGGACACAACTGGCAGAGGCAGAGAAAATTGAGTTTTGTCTTGTGGACTGGAGCCTGTCCAGGGTAATTATGTCCCAAGCCAACCGAGCAGAAGAGGTGTTGTCATCGTCATATTTGCAGATCGCAGAACATCATAGAACATCATAGAACTACTGGCAACTTGATGTCGAAAGCGCACTTGCCACTTCAGTGATCTTCAGTGCATATCAATCTTCATCATGATGCGAGTGTTCTGTGTTGAATCAACGATGAGAATCATTCTCGCAGGCTCACATCAAGCCTCGCGGATGAGTTTGAAAGAGACGCAGTGTATATAACTATGACTATGATTAATTACGTGCTACCAGCCAGCCTCATTCTTTTGGAAATACCTCCAAGTAAAACATGCCAGACTGAGGTCAGTTCCAATTTGCTTCAGAATCATTCGACTGTGAGCCGAGACCGGACCCGACCCGGACTGACAGCTCCAGAATCGCAAGGAGCCTTCATGTTTATGTTCCAGATATTTTAGTGCTGGAAAAGTTCTAGGTCATGCTGGAAAATGCCTGAAGCCAGGTTCCTTCTGCAGACTGTGAAATCAGGAGGAAGGCGTGTTCTGGTGACTAGGTCAATCGGAAAAAGAGCAATCTTATGTATGTTCAATGCAGTAAAAGAAAGAACTGTGAATCTTTGACACGTGAAATTCTTCTCGGAATATCACAATGGAGCAAGGTTGAGGCATTTTTTTAGATCTTTTTGGTTGTTCATCACATGCTTTGAACCAGAAGCCGTTTCACCACTCAGAAGCTGGAGGCCATGGACGGTCCTGATGTGGCCTCGGGCAGTGGCTTGTGATTTCAGGGGCACATGTCGAGAAGCTCCAGGTTTGAGCGGCTTGTTTTGTTGAATGCTTTCGCAGCAACACATGCTATGTGGACTCTTGTGACCAATGACACTGGTCCCTCTGCGCGTTCAGTGCATGCGGCCGCTTGGGACAACATTGGCCAGCGTTTTTGGATTCATGCCGGCTGCGGAAAAGAACTTCAGAAGGATCTTTGGACCTTTGATTTGGGAAATGACTCCTGGAACTTGCTTCCTGACAATGGTTGGGCACCTTCCAAGCGCGAGGATCACGTAGCCGTTTGGGATTCTGGCAGACAGGCCTTGTGGGTTCACGGTGGGTTTGATGGCACCAACTTCTTCAAAGACCTCTGGAAGTATTCGAGTAATATTTGGACTCTGGTGGCAGACAGTTTGGCATTCGGCCCTGGCGCTCGAGCTAATCACGTGGCGGTGTGGGATGCAAGCAGCTCTGCCCTTTGGATTCATGGAGGATACGATGGAGTTTTGCATGATGACTTGTGGAAGTTCGACTCGCAAGCAGGCAGCTGGATTTCCATCTCCGTCAGCAAGGTGCCTTCTGCAAGAGCATACCATGTTGCTGCCTGGGACGAAGCAAATTCGGACATTTGGATTCATGGTGGCTTTGATGGCGGCCCCTTTGCATGCAAACGAGAGTGCGTTTGAATTGTGTGTTGTGCTTCCCCCCCCATTGATGCTTT
This sequence comes from Durusdinium trenchii, assembly GCA_963970005.1. Lineage (NCBI taxonomy): Eukaryota > Dinophyceae > Suessiales > Symbiodiniaceae > Durusdinium > Durusdinium trenchii. The sequence goes on from CAXAMN010021374.1 coordinate 777,129, forward strand.
TTGGAGCTGAGGTTGCGTACCACACACAAGCCAAGTTGTCATTGTGTTGAGATTGTAAGCTTCAAAAGAAACGAACTGCATCTAATTGCTGCATATACATGCATTACAGGCTTTACAAAGGCAGGGTAAATGAGAATCCCTCAATCCTTGACCAGGCCTTTGCAGAGATATCTGGAAGTTTGACACAAAGGCGTTTAGCTGGAGCCAAGTGTCAGCTGATGATGGTCCCTCTGCCAGAGCTTATCACGTAGGTGCCTGGGACCCCTCTGGCCTTGCCCTTTGGATTCATGGTGGATTCGACGGAATAGCTCGACGAGACGTCTGGAGGCTCAACACCTTGACTTCCAGATGGGAGCTGTTGCTAGACAATGGGCCCGTTCAGCGTTACAACCATGTTTCTGGTTATGATGTCACAACTAGCTCCTTTTGGATCCATGGTGGCTATGAGGGCAGTGCCTGCTGCACCGTGCAGCAGGATTTGTGGCGGTTTGACATCACGACAACAACAACGAGCATAACGAGCAGCTCTTCCACATGGACCACCGTCACCCTCAGTACCAGTTCCACTACCTTCACCACATCCAGAAGCAGCACCTCAAGAACCACATCCAGCACAAGCAGCAGCACAAGAACGAGTTCCAGCTCAAGCACCACCACACTCACAACAACCAGCTTCTCCAGTACAACCACCACCTCTTCAACCAAGACCACAACGACAAGCAGCTCTAGCACACACAGCAGTTCCATGACCTCATCAACCACGTCAAGCAGATCCACTACTCTGACCGCAACCAGCAGCAGTAGCACTGTGAGTACTTCCCGCACCACCATTACCACTACAAGCACCACCATCTCGAGCTCCCTGACTAGTTCTAGCACACGAAGCAGATCAAGCACGACGGTGACCAGCACAACAGTGACCACTAGAACAACAAGTAGTTCCACCTTGACAAGCAGCTCTGTTACTGAAACATTTACAACAGCCACAGTCACAACAACTGCATGTCCAGAATGCGCCATTGATCTTTCACTCGTGCTTTGTCCAATCCTTGGAGTTGTAACTCTTGGAGTTCTGGTGGTGATGGCTTGTTATGCACGCAAGCACTGCAGGTGTCGGCGAGTTCTCATTTTGCCGGCACCAGCAACTGCACCGCAGCCCCGGTGGCCAGATCATCCACCACCGCCACCCATGCATTTGCAAATCTCCCTACCTCCGCCCTCACCTCCACCACCACCACCACAGCTGTACGTCATCCAACAGGAACCTCCACCTCCACCAGCACAGCTTTACGTCATCCAACAGGAACCAATGCCAACTAAGTTGACAACTCTAGATCCTGGTCAAAGACCTGTTCAGATTGTCACGGAAGTGGAATTGGGGATTGGAGCTGCGCATGTTGAAGCTCAAGAGAACGAAGGCATATCACACAGGCCACCACAAGGACCGACACAGTTGGTAGGCCCTTGATACCAGCAATCCAGCTCACAGATTCACAGAGGACAGTGATTTACGTGCGGGAGTGATGCGAAGAAGCTGGACAAGTCAATGCACACACACACACACACTTGCACTGGAAGTGCTAGGTGCAGTTGGTACATAAGAGCTGAGTGAAAAACAAGCATAATTTCATGTTATATAAATACTTTCTTGTTTCAAATTGAGCAATCATGGGTATCAAAGAAATACCCTGTAGTCGTCGGGTGTAGTCGCTACTAGTCAGATTCTTGCAGCTGCATAGGTTCTCACGGTTTCTGAGGATTGAAAAGCAGCCAAAGATTTCGCATGATTTCGCGATCCTTAAAGGATGATACTCTCTAAAACAGAGAGCAGACCAGATGGCAAGCAGCGAGGAAACCTGCAGACCACTCTGTCCCCGCATAACATCTTTCAGGCCTTCGTACCCTTGCACAAAGGTATGGACAGGTTCTCAACCTTGTGACTTGTCTCTTTGACTCCTTGGTGATTCTCGTTTAACATGTTTAATGATGGCGAAAAGACTCACAAGACTGACGCCTGTTGAAGAGAACAATTTCTGGCACGACAGGTATGCTTAGCCAGTGGCGTGCCCCCAAAATGGCCTGCTCAATGGTGTGAGCGCAGGCTAGGCTAGGCTTTGTTTTTGGCAGTCACACATGTCTGAAGGTGGTTGGCTAAAGGGAATTGAAGTCACTGAAGCTTCTTTCTTGTCGGTGAATTGCCGTGCGGAAATCATTTGCACCCGGAGCCGTTTCACCGCTCAGCCGATATCATTTGTGGTAGAGTTAGGAAATCAATGGACATCATAGCTTGATGTCCGTATGTGCAGGAATTCAAGACTCGAGTGGCTCGTTCTGCTAAACATCCTGGCCGCAACACTTGCTACCTGGACTCTGGTCACAGAAGATACTGGCCCATCTCCACGGTCAGTGCATGCGGCAGCTTGGGACAGCAGCAGTCAGCGTTTCTGGATTCATGGCGGTAGTGGAGAAGCATTCCTGAACGATCTGTGGACCTTCGATCTCAAAAGCAATTCCTGGAACTTGCTTCCTGACAATGGTAGGACGCCTTCCGGTCGGGAAGATCACGTAGCCGTTTGGGATCCTGGCGGGCAAGCCCTTTGGGTTCATGGTGGGTTTGATGGCACCAACTTCCTCAGAGACGTCTGGAAATATTCGGGCAACAGCTGGTCTCTAGTGGCAGACGCAACTGTGCCTGGTCCTTCTGCTCGAAGCAACCATGTAGCAGTATGGGATCCAAGCAGTTCTGCCCTCTGGATTCACGGAGGATACGATGGAGTTTTGCATGATGACTTGTGGAAGTTTGATTCCCCGTATTCTGTTTGGAGGCGCATCTCAAGCTCCTTTGCACCATCAGCGCGAGCTTACCATGCAGCTGCCTGGGATGATACGAATGCTGCCATTTGGATTCATGCTGGCTATGATGGCCGTTCCTCACTCAAGAGAGTCTTTCGTTTGCCTTTGTTCAGCACCACGCAAGTGTTGAAGCAGCACAGCTGTTCTGTTAGGCGGTCAAGTCTTTCAGGGATGGATTAATGGTGGGAGGATGTAGATAAGTTCGGGGTCATTGACCAGATTGTTTCAGGATTTGGAGCTGCGCAGGGGGCATGCTGTGTGTCCCTTAATTTCTTGAAGCTTCCATGTTGAGTACTAATCTGACACCTTTATCCCTTGACAGGTGCCTTACAGGAATCAATTTCAATACATGTCAATCAATTATATATCATCTCAAATCAGATCATACGGTCAATGGCTGGTTTCAACATGTTTCGGTTTCCAACCAGGTTTATGCCGAGATTTGTGGAACTTTGACACGGTCACCGAAACGTGGCACTGGGTCTCCGATCGCGGTCCTTCTGCACGGGCCTACCATGTGGCCGCCTGGGATCCGATGAATCTGGCCTTATGGATTCATGGTGGAAAGGATGGTGTGCCGCGCAGAGACCTCTGGAGATTCGACTCACTGAGTTCTTCATGGTCTTTGATTCACCAGGTGGATGAATATGGGCCTTCAAGGCGCTATGACCATGTGGGAGCCTGGGATACAAGCAGTATGTCACTTTGGGTCCATGGAGGCTATGAAGGCAATATGCTTCGAGATCTTTGGCGCTTTACAGTCCCAACGACCACGACCTTCGCCTCAACTGGAACTCTGACTACAATGGCCCTGACATTCAGCTTGAGATCTCCGGAGGATTCCACTGCGCTTTCGGTGATTTGCCTCTTGGTTGGATTCCTCATTTTTCTGGCTGTTCTTTTGATCTCCGTGTGTGCACTCAAGCACTGCAAAGGCAGTGCACAAGTTGTCGTTTTGCCAACTCCAGCACCGCCGCCACCTCCGCCGCCATTGCCACCTTCACAGCCAGTGGCGGCATGCCCTGACAACTGGACAATCCCTATCGACACGCAGCAAATTCACGCATCCCCCGAGCACTCGAGAATGCCTGCCAACAGTCATCCAACCCAAGCCAACACACAGCCAGTCCATCCATGCCAGGAGTGCTCTACTCAACCTGCCACAACAGTGTCAATCCACACCGGCCATGAGTACTTAACACTCCCTGCCAACACGCAGCCACTCCAAGCATGTTTTGGGTGCGTTACGCTTCCGGCTGACTGGCAGCCAATGACACTGTGCCCCCAGTACGCCAGACTACCGATCAACAGCCAAGTGCTCATTTCACCAGCAGATCCTTCCGCAGCAATTCCAGTGGTACCACCTTCCACCACCCCAGCTCTGGATCTCAGCATTCCGACCTTGCAGCGATTGGCATTCAGTTTTTGCCTTCAATTAGACAGCCCACCATCCATCAAACGAACCAAATCGCTCTTTCTTTATCCAGACAGACCACCACTGCTTGAGCCTTTTCAGACAGAGTGCCCAGCACAAAGAGAATGGATTTTTCATTTGCATGAGCCGCGTAGAACCAGGCAAACACCACAAAGCATGCCAACATTACCCCAGCCAAAGCAGCCAGGACCAACCATGCCGAGCCCTGTCCTTAATATGCCGAGAACGATCATCCCCGACAAGCGCGCACTGGTGGCTCTTCCACTCATGGATCCTCTACCTCAGCAGCCACCTGATCGGCATTGTGGATCGACCATTATAGTTCCCTTTGATTTTTCACAACGCAGAACCGTTCTTCACTCCACGGAGAGACCAGAGGTCCAAGTCTTTGCCAGCCCGTCGCCGCCGTGGCCTGTTCATGAACCAGTTGTGGTTGTGAGACCTTGTACACCAACACTTTCGACCATTCCAAACCTTCCAACCATTCCTGTGGCAAAGCTATTCCAGTTCGACCATTGCGCTTCAGGCATTCCAATTCCCACCTCACAAAGACCGAAAGCTCCAAAGGCAATTCAAAAAGCACCACTTTTGCGCAGACCAGGGAAGTCCAGGGCAAGACAGAGACCGCGATCCCTAACTTCAACACTGGGGGGTCCATGGTGGACCTGTCCAGAGACTCCAGGGCCTGGAGCTTATGATCCAGAGCATCCAGGCATCTTTGGACGAATTCCAGGCCGGGATCCAAGCCGTTTCCAACGTCGCGATGGCCGAGATAGACTGACCAAGAGTCAGTCCTGCAGTCGGATTCTTTAGAAAAAGCTGGAACATGCTGGAACAAAGGATTTTCAAGCTTTCCATGTATATAGAGATGTGAAAGGATGAGAAAATACCTCGTCCTTAGATGTTAATCTCTTCTTTGACAGCAAGCAATTCTTCGGCAAAGAACCAATTTCACATTGATTTGTGCCGAGCTCAGCATGCTGCTAGTCCTCAAGGATAGGGGCAGTGTGGCATTGGAAGTCTTTCCAAGAAGGAGAGAACTTCCTGCCGGCGGAACAATGTGGAAAGATGATGAAAGATGTAGAAAGTCTGGCTGTTGTTTTTGTTTGAAACTCTTGGATTTTGGAGGCATGCCTGCATAGCACTGCCACAAATCACCGACAGGTTTCAAGCCGCAGAGGCAGGTGTCTCCTTCTTCAGACTTCGTCAAGGACGCACAAATCAGGCGTCTAAAGCATCGAACATGGAAGACGCTTTGGATTTGTTTGGTCCCTTGAGTCCCTTCAGCTTTACCAGCGCAAGACGGTCGTCGTTTTTGGGCAGAATGGACAGGACACACACACTGCGGCTTTCTTCATGATCAATGCCTTCGAGGAGAGGGGCTAGTCGGGACAAGGTCCTCGAGTCGATGAAGGTGGGCTCGCCTCGGGTTTTCCTTTTGCCCATTGTTATTGTTTTGGGTGCAGAATGGTGCAGACCATGATGGCGGGATTTATATATGCTATATTATATGGACACCGCCCTCTTGAGGGACCACCCTTTCATATTTCCATGACACTATCTATACTCAATGAGTATTGCTTCCAAATTAAGGAATGCCGCATGCCAAAAAGCACTGTAGCATACAGTAGGAAGCAGAAGATTTAATATGTTACAAAGAAATGCATTCTCAAGGAAAGGGGTATGAATCTATACAAAAAGGTGAAGGCATAAATTTGGCCAACATGTACTCTTCCCATTCTGCTAACGAAAGCCAGCCGATAGGCAAGGCTTGAGGTTCCAATGCGAACGAAGTGAGTAAAGGGGGTGTGGGGGGGAGGCAATCTCGGAGAGGCTGACCCAGAACCTGGTGGGGGAGAGCGACAAAAGAGGTGGCCAGGAGGTAATGAACATGAGTAGTTTTTGGATGTTGTGATGCAAGTGATGTAATTGATGGCGAGCTGTGCATCATTAGCATCACGAAGGAGTCAGGAGGCCATGTAAACTGTCTTTACCCAGGGTGGGAGTGCACGTCGATGAGAGGAAAGGGAAGATAAGGGGACGTGAGAAGTCGGTGGAACTCACCCTATACTTGAGAGCAGGAAAGAGAACAGATTGTTGCTTGAGGTGGGAGCTCACGTGGATGAGGCAGGAAGGTTTTGAATTGCTTGGGGTTGTTGAGGGCAGGAGAGAGAACAGATTGCAGCGGGCAAGCGTTGGAGGCGGAAGGCTTGAGTTGCTTAGGGGTGCCCCTTTTTTATCCGTGGCAAGGGGTAGTTGCCGGACTCAAAAGGCACCCCATATGGGGTGCATGATGCCATCTGTTGAGGGCATGCGAGAGAACAGATTGCAGCGGGTTGAGTTGGCGGAGTGAAAAGGGCACCCCATTTGCGGTGGAAGGAGTTCACGTCGATGAGAGGAAAGGGAAGACAAGGGGACGTGAAAAGTGGTTAGAACTCACCCTATACTTGAGAGCAGGAAAGAGAACAGATTGCAGTTGCGGGCAAGCTTAGCGTTGCTTGGCGCGCCCTTTTTTTAGTTGCCAGACTGAAGAGGGCACCCCCTATAGGGGGGCTGCAATATCAACTTCACCACTTCTTCCCTCTTTCTCCACTCTACCTATATACATATATGTCTCCTCCCGAAAGTCTCCCGATAACCTCACCCCTCGACCCCATAACCACAGTAAGGTTTCGGTCGGTTGGAATCGGTTTGAATGTTTTTCCATCTTCGAATCGGTTCGGTTTGGTTGTGGAAGTATCTGTTCATCGACTTTCGGTTCGGTTCACGGTTCGTTTCGGTTCTGTGATTTATAAGTTTCGCAGTGGGGTAAAGGAAAGAAAGGCAATGATAAAGAGACAAGACTAGACTATAGACCTTGAGAACAAGGGAAAATGGAAAGCAAAAGGAAAGGAAAGGAAAGTAACTATTTTAAGGAAAGGAAAGGAAGGGAAAGCAAAGAAAGGGAATTAAAAGAAAAGGAAAAGCAAGGGGAAGGAATGCAACTTGTGAATATACGTTTTCCAGGCCTTCGAAAAAGTATATTGGAAAGGAAGGCCAAGAAAAGGAAAAGGAAGGACAGGTAAGGTATGCAATTTGTGAATATGCGTTTTCCTGGCAGTCTAAAAAGCATAAAGGAAAGGAAAAGGAAATGGAAATGGGCAGGTGGGAATGCAATTTGTGAATATGCTTTTTCCAGGCCTTCCAAAAAGCATATTGGAAAGGAAACCCAAGAAAAGGAAAAGGAAGGAAAGCAAAGCAAAGCAATGGACAGGAAAAGGAAAAGGAAAAGGACAGGTAAGGCATGCAATTTGTGAATATGCTTTTTCCATGCCGTCTAAGAAGCATACTGGAAAGGAAAGCAAGGAAAAGGAAAAGGAAAGGAACCCATTTTATGAATGCGCCTGAAGCCGGGCCGGGCCAGTGACATGCTGTATGGACATTCCAGTGGCGGACTGCTGCTCTGAAACTCAAGACTTTGGACAGTCTGAAAAACGTCACAGCGGAACAGAGCGGAACGGTTCGTTTTTCTTTTCGGTTCGGTTGTGTTTGGAAAATTGACGGTTGTAATGATTCGGTTGGTGAAAAATTTCGGTTCTTGACATTCGCTGACCTTCGCTTCCGAAAGTTCGGTTCCGAATCGATTCGGGACCCTTCCTGTAACCATCTTTGCTCACTGGTTGGCGCCACACAGCAAGCTACGACCCCTCACTTCCTTCGAGGGTGCCCTTTTTCACCTCCAAAACGACCCCCAACCACGACGAAAAAGGGCACCCCCCCCCGAACCTATGTACTATACTTTCTGTTTCTACCTCCTATGAGAGTGGCTGCGATGTCAACTTCACCACCTAAACGTATGCTTTGCCTGATTTTAGCCAATCACTTCATCTCACGCGCTCCAGTGGCCTCAATATCAACTTCACCACTTCCAGCCCTCTACCTCTATGCATATATGTCTCCTCCAGAAAGCCTGCCGATAACCTCGCCCCTCGACCACCCATAACCATGTTTGCTCACTGATTGGCGCCACACAGCAGGCTACCTTTCTTCGAGGGTGCCCTTTTTCACTTCCAAAACGAGCCCGAACCACGACGAAAAAGGGCACCCCCCCAACCTATGTGTTTTACCTTCTCTTTCTACTCCTATGTGAAACTGAGGTGCTGATACTGGGTTCCACAACAATTACCTTCCAGCGTGTTCTGTTGAGATGGCTATTTTTCAAGAACCCGGTAGGACACCTTACTGCCTGAACAGATGAGCAGAAAACATCCGGGACAATTCAGTCCCAACCCATCCGCCGTTTTGCAGTTGCTCAGTGCGATCGTCACCATGGTTCCAGGGGATATGGCCTTGGCTCCGATGCACGGACCTAGCAGCTGGAGGGGTACCGAGGTCGGGACCTTGAGCGGTCTTGAGCGGTGTGCGGTTGGGCTGGGCGGCCGGGTGGCTTGAGGCGAGAATGAAACGAAGATCTGAACATGTTTGAAAGGATTCACATGTGGAAGTCAGACAGAAGGGGGTTGGAGGAAAGCTAGAAATGTCAAGGAGGTAAAAAGACACGGGAGGTGCTCTCTCTCTGTAATTACAATGTTTGATCAATCCTCTGAGTTGTAAAAAAACAATGGAAATCGAGCTGCCTTTTGAAGCATGCCCTCCATTCAGGTGGTCCTCACTGACGGTCTCGAGGCCGGTCACATATGTCGAACATGATGGACCCTGTGAAACGCGTGTATATATGTCACAAGGATTCATAATGTTCAATAAGATGTCATAAACATCATAAAGGAACCACACAGACTATGGCACGATGCAGTATGAAAACAGTCCCAATGCAGGCACTGGAAGAGCAGTGATTGTCAGTGTACGGTGCGCTGCAAGCTGTTTCAGGGCTCGCACACATACCACAAAAATGCAATGTTTCCAGGGAAAGCTTCATGGCATGTCCGCGGCTCGGGCTTCTTTGCCTCAATTGGCTCCTCACTTCGGTGCGTGCTGCTTGGAGTCCTGTAGTGGACCAAGGAAGACCCCCTGGACGCTCGGTACACGTCGCTGCCTGGGATGCCATAGGTCGACAGATTTGGATCCACGGTGGAAGCCAAAGCGAGTTTTTGGACGATCTGTGGACATACAATGTCGACAACAAGACCTGGGAGCGCAAATGGCCACCAGCACCGGCACCTTCCAAGCGTGGAGACCATGTGGCTGTTTGGGATCCCTGTGAGCCAGCTTTGTGGATTCATGGTGGGTTCGATGGTAGAAGCTTCTTCAAAGATTTGTGGAAGTATTCCGGCAACAGCTGGACCGAAGTGACTGTGGATGGTCCTCAAGAACGAAGTGATCATGTGGCAGTGTGGGATACAGCAAATGGAGCACTATGGGTTCATGGTGGAGACAATGGTGTGACTCTGATGCAGGATATCTGGAAATATGACTCACTCCACAAAGGGACTTGGGTTCTTGTACAAGATGTCACTCCACCTTCAGCCATGGCTCGTCACGCGGGTGTTTGGGATGATAGAAACCTGGCACTGTGGATTCATGGCGGGGATGATGGAAGCTCTTTCTGCTATTCGGAGGCAAAGAGGGACGGTTTTACTTTACGTTTTGGTGCATTTCTGCGGCATGTCGTAACATGGTGTAGCTAGGTTTTAGGGATGTTTGAGATGTGCTCACAACATCGTAAAACAAGATGCCCTTGTATTCAAGCAAGCAATGTACATGGATAAGTGGGAGCCGTACAGATGGACGTGCGCCCGTACAAACAGACCTGCGGATGAACGTGACAACTGCCCTCCATTGTATGCACGGTTGTCTCTGCAAGCCTGATTTTAGTAATAACTTAGTAACGGCACAACACGACCAGAGCAGAAGACAAGCCGTCACACTGACGCTGCCTTTTTTTTGCATGAAGGTTCATGTTTTTTTTGCTTTGCTCAGTTCAGTCACACTCACTTGTACTCAGACAGATTTGGATCCACAGACTCACTCAAATCATCCCATGCATGTAGTATGTACACAGGCATGTACTCGTATATACACATGTTCACACCTGTGTACATGTTCTGATGCTTGAACATAAGAGCTAAACACCCGCAACTGCATGTTTGTATCATTAAGCAAAGGATGTACAGACTTAAGACGTTTCCTTTAAACACTGCACAAATGATGAACATAAATGTGTATACATGCGCGCATCTGCCCGTATGTATATAGACTCTTGCCGACATCATATCTTCTATATAATAAGATATAATAAGTCTAATGGACACAGTCTAAGCCACCACACTGCCTGTCTCAGAATGGCAATTCTCTCAGTTTGTGAACCATCTGTGCCGCACACGCCCACGTCACTTCAGCTCGCTGCCCTCGGAAAAGAAAAGGAAAAGCTGTGGACATACCTGTTTACAATGTGTTGATTTCAGCCAAGGCATATTGAATTTGGTGTTGTGTATGCACAACCTTAGTGCACCTGCCTGTTCTTTTGGGTGTGCTGGAGCTGCTGGTGTTTGGTCAGGTCATTTGGCAGTAACAACCTCAAAGCATCTAAAACCAAAAATATGTTGAAGTTAACAGTGATATTAGTGCAGCAAGTGAAAGCTTCAACAGGAACTGGTTTGTAAGAGCCGAGCACAAAGTAAGGCTGTTTGCAGCAGCTGTGGAGATTTGACACCCAAACACTTCGTTGGAACTTTGTTTCCAACGGTGGTCCAACAGGAAGGGCATATCATACTGCCGTATGGGACGCCATGAATCAGGCCATTTGGATTCATGGTGGGTTTGACGGTCAGGCTCGAAGAGACCTTTGGAGGTTCAGCGTGTTGAGCATGACATGGGAGCTGATTGCAGACCAAGAACTGCCATCAAGGCGATATAATCACGTTGCAGCCTGGGATGTTACAAGTATGTCAATGTGGATACATGGTGGCTATTCTGGATCAAACATCTTGCAGGACTTTTGGAGATTTCGGGCCACCACACTCACCACGACACCCTGTCAGTGCAGCTGCCTTCCTTACTGCATTTGCCACTGTATTCCCCACCAAACAATTGAATGCCCAACAACCACCACAACCAGCACACGCAGTTCCAGCACTACCAGCACAAGATCTAGTTCAAGCACAACCTCCATCTCTATAACTGAGACTAGCAGTACCCTGTCTAGCACCAGCTCTTCCACTACAAAAAACATCCAGTTCTAGTTTCACCTCTAGCACAATCACCACCACAAGTTGCACCACATCCAGCACCACCTTTTCCACCACTACCACATCCAGCTCAAGCTCAAGCTCTAGTACTGTCACGTCTACCACCAGTACCACACTCAGTGCTACAACAACTAGCTCAAGCACCACCTCGAGCACAATCACAGCCACCAGCAGCACCACATCCAGCACTACCTTTTCCACAACTGCAACATCTACATCAAGCAGCAGTTCCACGAGCAGCACTTCTATCAGCAGCACGATGTCTAGCACAACCTTTTCCACAACAAGAACATCCAGCTCAAGCACGGTCTCTAGCAGCTTCTCCACGACCAGTACCACTGCCACCAGCACTACCACACCCAGCACAACCTTTTCCACAACTACTACAGATTCGCGTACAATCACCACAACCAGCGTCACCCACAGCACCAGTACCTCATCCAGCGCTACCATTTCCACAAGTACAACGTCAAGGTCAACGACAACCTCGCATACAGAAACCACCAGCACCATCACAACATCCAGTGCCACCTTGACCAGCTCTACCAGTAGTTCTGGCACCAGCACTTCCAGCACCGTCACCAGATCCAGTTCAACCTCCAGCACTGTGACGGTGTCAACCTCAACAAGCAGTTCTGCCAGCTCCACCTCTTCCACCAGAAGCTTTACGACATCAACCAGCAGCACAGGAACCACTACGACAACAACAGTAGCGGAAGACTTAACAGGCATTCTGCTGCTGGTTTCCGCCTTGGGAGTTGCAATTATGGTTCTTGCGGCTGCTTTACTTGTGTGGTTTTGGCGTTTCAATCGGCCAAGGAAAGTGGTAGTTCCACTAGCATCTTCGTCGCCGCGTCCACCGCCGGCACTCCTGTTGCCACTACCACTCCTCGAGGCTTTCACGAACACACAGCTGCTCATCCCACCCCAGTCTCCCCGTGCACCTCACCCTTCCACATCACATCCACCACTTCCACCACTACCAGACCTATGTCCACCGACCAGCGGCTTGGAGTTTTCCATGACACCTGCCGTGGAAGTGCGTATAGATATACCACAACCGATTCCATATCAGCCTGTAGCATACAGGCGGCCGCCAACACCAGACCTCTACCCGGTTTGTCCACTTGTACAGCGGTTGAGAGAGCTACCATTGCATAGCCCAGTCCAACCATCTCTCCAGACACCAGCTACTGGGTCTCCGGAAAACAGGATGCCAGTCCCAAAACCACCACCTTTGCTGGACGTCAGTCCTCAGATGCTGGTTTCAAGCACCACCCGTTTTGTTTTACCCAGCTTGGTGATGGATGTTCCATGCTTGAACTGGGATGATAGGAACAAGAGGACAGGGTACACGCCAGTCATCTACACATCCATGGATATGACTCCCCAGCTGGAGCGGTTGCCACCATTGACAGTTCTCCTTGCTCCATTTGGCCCACAAGCACACTTGATACGAGGGCCAACTTCTTTGCCACAAGGCCCAGGACTGTCATGTGGAGTCACTCAAAAGCCACGGCCTTTGAGGGTGACACAAGTGCCACCCGAATTCAATGAGCCACCTCCGAACCCTCTACCGGGAATGGTCCGGCCATTCTTCCTGGAACCAGATCCACCACCACGCCCTCCCCTTGCACCACGTCCACCTGCTCCGCCTCACTTCGTTCCACCTGACCCACCTTTGCCTCCTTCTCCTGGGTCTTCGTCAACATGCTCAGATCCTGACAGAAGAGGTGAAAGAGCAAGAGACCGAAGAGACACAGAGCGAGGAGGTGAAAGATGCTGTAGAGCTTCATCAGCTATGTCACGGAGGGATCACCAGAGGGACTGGAGAGACGACTGGAGAGGTGCCTGGCCAGGCGAGAGAAGGGATGACTGGAGGGGTGACCGAAGTGATCGCACTCAACTTTTGGTCACACAAGAGCTTTCTATGTCTCAACATTCTCAACTATCGCCAGCCTCTTCTTCACGTTCCGATCCAGACAGAAGAGCCGAGAGGGCCCGAGATGCCAGACGCTCCAGAGCTACATCAGCTATGGCACGGAGAGAAAACCGGGCAGAGCGGAGAGGCAGTGATCGCACTCCAGGGCCTGGACACTACAACCCACGATATCCCAACAGTTTCGGACGTGTTCCTGCCTTCGCGCAGGCCTCCCCAAGAGTCCGCTAACTCCATCGTACCTCACAAAGAGGGAGACCAAAGAAGTCGTCCGTTTGGGTACACAGGAGACCAAATAGTAGTCCAAACTGCTTTTGTAGTTTGTCAGGATGAACATGTTCTTCGCCTTTGCTGATCCTCAAAGGGGATCGCAAAGTCATAAGCGCAATGCCGCTTTGTCAACCCCGCCAGAATAAATTACTGCTTCTTGTGATGCAGAGGGAGCAACTTAGCTTACTGTCCAACTTTGCTGTTCCACACACCATAGTGATGCGAGTTCGTCCTTGCAACAAGTGAAAGACGTTCAGCATAGTTCAGCTGTTCGATGTGTTTGCTACAATTTCAGCTGTTTGACCATGGGCTGCCCCACTTGTGTTTTTGAATATCTCAGCAACTTTGCCCATCGCGCACCAAGAACAAGAGTCGCCACATGTCTTCAAGTATTGATGTGGTTTTTGGCTGGCTTGGGACGAGCCAAAAGCCAGTCTCACCAGGCCGCCTTCGTTGCTGGAGGGCCACCATCGCCGTCGAGACCCGAGTCAATGAGTTTCAAGCCCAAACATGATATTTCAATGATTGACCTGGTGGGATGTTCGGCATTTGCACAAAGTTGGAGGTCGATTGGGGAACATTTGCTGCACATGTGTGGGGTACAAAGTGCAGCAATGGAGATGGCTTTCAGGCCAGTTCTCTCTCGAAGTTGATTGAAACTTGAGCGAGACTGTTGATATCATTTGGTCTGCTCAAGGGGCATTGATGCCAGCGTGCAATAGTAGAAGAAAGAGGGTTCAGAGTATCCTCAATATCGTACGAATTGAACTTGGAAGTCGATCGCCCGCTCCGCTTGTCTCAGATGTTCGATGTTGGGGTGACAACCCCGCTCCGCCTTGTTTGCTGTGCATGGTCATTGTCGACAGAACGTCACAGCTCTAACCGAGTTCAAGAAAGAGGTGGGTTTGACAACACAACTGGAGTTTCATGCAGGGGAGTTTTTGTTTTTTTACTTTCTCGCTATCTGTGACCCAAGCCACTAGCGTTACTGTCATTGTAGAGAAGGATAGTAGCAAAAATTCGAGGTGTTTTGTGCCACTAAAGAAAAGCAGTTCCTCTGTCTTTGCATTGTGGTTCTTAGGCCATGTTTCCCTCGGCAAGACATTCGACTGCCCAAGATGGTTCAACTATCAGTGCACATCCCTCAGAGACAGGTTGTGCGTAGATGTGCGTAGATTGGACAATGTGTCTTTCTCAATGAGACACTGCATGTAACTTATGTGATTTAAACTTACGGCGTTTCACGTTCTTGGGTTGGATGTTTGTGGACAGCTTGATGCATGCCTCCTTCGAGGTTGTTTCACGGCTCAAAAGTGCCTCAATGATGCTACATTCCAAGGGGTCAGCTTCATGGCATCTCCGCTAGAAGGGCTGTGCCTCTTCAATGGACTCACATCAGTAATTGCTGTGTGGATTCTAGTCGAAGAACAGGGACCCGAACGCTCCGGGCATGTCGCTGCGTGGGATGCAAGAAGCCAACAATTCCTGATTCATGGTGGAAGTGATACAGAATTCAGACCAGATTTGTGGGCGTACGATGTTGAAAGTGGTCCTTGGGATCAGAAGCTGCAACTCAATTCGGCTCCTTCGAAACGTGGAGACCATGTGGCTGTTTGGGATCCAAGTGAACTAGCGTTGTGGATTCATGGTGGTTTTGATGGTGCTACTCTTTTCAACGACCTTTGGAGATATTCGGACAATCGCTGGACCCTCATGGCAGATGGAGCTGGGCTGGCTCCATGTGCTCGAAGCAGTCATGTAGCTGTGTGGGACGCAAGCCGTTCTGCCATGTGGCTTCATGGTGGGCTGAGCAGTGATCTTCAGAGTGATCTTTGGATGTTTGACTACAGAGGATCTTTGAGCTCTTGGGTTCAAATCCCAGGCGGAAATGGGCCTTTGCCTGCAGCACGGGCTCATCATGTGGCTGCATGGGATGACACAAATGCGGCCATGTGGATTCATGGTGGATATGCTAATGGTCGCCCCTTGCAAGCAAAGCAGGCATGCAGCACTAAAGTTGCTAAAGCAGTTCCAGATGAACAAAGACTCCACCAAATCCTCCAACCTAATAGCGATGGCCTCCAACCTACCAGCGGTGACCTCCAACCAAATTTGAATGCATATGATATGTGCGTTTGCAAAGGGGGGGTAGGCCGCTAGGAAGAGACTACTTGCATGCAAGTAGCTACTAGGCTCGAGAGCCGCATAAAAAATATCACGTCAAGCTTCCCATGATTGATTTGGTTCCTAGATGTTCCTAGTTTGTTTCGGGAAATTTAACCTTATGAATGTCCTATGGTGCTCTATGATTGCCTGTCGACAATGCCAGCGTTCAGCATGTTTGACATTCTATGAAAAGCGCAAGTTGAGCGCGGCCACGCAAAAGATCAAAAGCATCGAATCACAATAGGCTTGGCCAGCATTAGGTTCAACGTCCACGATGTGTTTCAGATAAGAGAGAGTCCAGGTAGAGCAGTGAGTGGGCTGAATCCCCACCATGCCACCACATGATTTGTGAATCAGCAGCAACACAGGGAGCATGCAAAAGGAGAGTAATAGGGTGAAATGGTGTTGTCAGATGAGGAGAACAAGTGGGCAGACAATCATAGATTATAGATCATGATGGACAGATTGCTGTGGAGAAGGGACAATGCCTGTGATGTTTTGTTGCTTGGGAAAGTGGGACAGTAGGCATTGGGGGAGCAAAAACTCGAGTTCGTCCATTGAGCTGAGGTTTGTTAACTGACTTGTGGGCCTTTGACACGGCAGAGGAAAAGTTGAGCTGGACTTTGATCTCTGAAGATGGTCCGCAACGAGCTTATCATGTTGCAGCCTGGGACCCCACGAATCAAGCAATTTGGCTTCATGGTGGCTTGGGTGGATTGAATGGTCTGGCGCAACGGGAACTTTGGAGATTCAACATCTTAAGCCACAGTTGGGACTTGATCGCAGACATACCTCCAGAAGAAGGGCCTGTGAGACGCTTCAATCACGCTGCTGCTTGGGATGTCGCCAGTATGTCACTCTGGATACACGGTGGTTATTCTGGAAATATGTGTTTGCACGATTTATGGAGATTCCATGCTACAACAACCTCCACAACCAGGACCATCTCAAGCCTGACTAGTAGTTCCAGCACGATCAGCAGTACCTTCACCTCATCGAGCACATCCACGAGTCGCAGTTCCACAACAACATCGTATACGTTCACATCTACCTCCACTAGGTCTACAAGCAGCACTAGCTCTGCGACAACCACAACCACAAACTCTATTACAGCTACGGCAACGAGTACCACTTCTGCCAGCAGCACCAGTTCTTTTACAACTACATTGTCCAGCTCAACAACCTTTTCCAGTACTGGCACAAGGACCAGTACGACCACATTCAGCACCACGGTGTCTAGCACCAGTTCTTTCACAACTACGACGTCTAGGTCGAGCACCACCTCAGGCACCATCACCACTACCAGCTCTGTCACAACTACAATCTCTAGCTCAAGCACCACCTCAGGCACCATCACC
>CAXAMN010021374.1:794343-811198 GCA_963970005.1 Durusdinium trenchii
TCACAACTACAATCTCTAGCTCAAGCACCACCTCAGGCACCATCACCACTACCAGTACCAGCACATCCAGCAGCACCTATTCCACAACTACTACATCTATCTCAACAAGCACTTCTTCGACCAGAACCTTTACTACATCAACCAGTAGCACGGCAACCACAACCTCAACTTGCATAGCAAAAGATTTGACGGGCATGATTTGCATATCTGTAGGAGTCGCAATTTTGATTCTTGCAGCGCTGATTTTGGCATGCGTTGGGATGCACAAGCGTCCACGAAAAGTTGTAGTACCAGCTCCACCGGCTCCACCTCCTTTGCCAGTAGTTCCACCCATTACGACAGATTTGTTGCCACTGCCACCGCCACCCCCTCAATTTCTCACTGTTTACATCAACACAGAGCCACTGATGCCATCTCCTTCTCCCTGTGATCCCTGTGATCCACATTCACGCTCCGAGCCGCCAGAGCCGTCGTCACAACTTCCAGACTTGAGATGTCCATTTGACAGCATAGACATACGCATAGACTGCATAGACTGCGACATAGACTGCGCACTTCCATTTCAATGTCACTTCCCACACGACAGCATACCAATGCACCCAACAGCAACATGTGAGTCGGTCAACGTGAGCAGCATACCCATCCATGAAACAGGTGCACGGCAAGGTCTACTGTCCCCTTTTGATGCAAGCGGTGGGTCACTCTTCCTGCAGTTAGACCCGCGCCGCACCAGGGCTGGAGCGCAAGAAGTGCCATTTCCACTGCGGTATCAGTGTGCACCTGGAGCGGTGACGAGTGAAACAGCGGTGACGAGGGGGGCCACACGTCGTGAATCTGTCGCTCGGCATGGCGATGCCAGAACCAGAGCATTGGCCTTCTCCACCAAGAATAGAACGTTGTAGAGAACTACCAACGCCCACAGAGCTGCCAACGCCCAGCACCTGTTTGCAGCGGACGCTTCTCCAAGAAGCAACGCCTTTGCTAGACATGAAGCCACAGATGCCTTCGAGCAGAGCTCGCGGAGCTCAAGTGATCCTGACCCAGTTGGGAGACCTACCATGTCTGAACTTGGATAGAACCAGAGGAAGATACTTCCCAAGACACCCCGAACCTGACAAATCGGACTGGACACCACAATTGATGACAGTTCTTTTGCCAGTGGCGACAGTGTTGCAGGTCACAGCGGAAGGGCCAGCTTTGCTACCAGAAGGCTCGGGGCTGCCATGTACAGCCACACAAAAGCCAAAGCCTGTGCTGGCCACTGAAGTACCATCCAACTTGCCACCGGTGACGCCAGCTGCGTTCCCAGCAGCGGTGACATCATTTCTCGCAGTTGGCGTCCATGCAGATCAGCTATTCCCACCTCCTATTCCTTCATATCCCTGTGCAAGGCGTTGGCCAAAACCCCCGGGGCGGCCTTCTGCAGCACCAGACTTATATCCACTGGCCAGCGAACCACCCTGTTCCCCCCGACCCAAGAACGGAGCTTCCGCCAGCATTTCCATTCCCGCCTCAATATCCGCAGTTTCCAGACATACCAATTCACACACCACGCGTACAGTGCTGGAGGGAATCCCCAAATGCAGACGTTGCTCCACCAATCCTCGAGCAAGATCCGTACAGCACTCCAGCCGGAGCGCATGAGGCACATTTCCAGGGATGCACGCTTTGCGCAAAGACACCAGCCCACATGAGCAGCATCCAGCATGGCATACATGACACACATACGAGCAACGTAGAGCTGCAAGACGTTGAAAGAAGTGTTGACACACATGCAATTCAACCGCCAGACTGCTCATATTCGCCAAGCATGGCATACGGCAGAGGGCATCCAGCCGAAAGCATTGCCCCACCAATCCTGGAGCTAGATCCGTGCAGCACCAGCGCCGGAGCGCACGAAGCATATTTCCAGGGTTGCGCACTTTGCACAAAGACACCGGGCTACGACATGAGCAGCATCCAGCATGGCATACATGAAAGACATATGAGCAGCATAGAGCTGCAAAGCATTGAACAAGATACATTTGGTGTTCAATTGCTTCAATGTCCTCAGTTATCTCAGCTTGAAGGAGGTGTTGACACGCATACAATTCAACCGCCAGATTGCTCATATGTACCAGGACCAAGCATGTCTTGTAGCAGTGCGTATGCAGAGGCGAGCATTGGTCCACCAATCCTGGAACACGATCCATGCAGCACTAGAGAGGAAGCGCAGGACTTCATGCCCTTTCGGGGGCAGTAGCCGGGTTGTGCAGCATCTAGAGCGCAGCTCGACAGCATAGATTCACCATCTGTTGCGCACCTGCAGTCTAGGACAACCTCCCCTTGCTGGATCCAATCGCCAAAGCCAAGTTCAACTTCGCTATGTCAACAAGTCGAGTGACCACACGTCAGCAAGGTAAAAGAAACCTCAGCCTTTTGCTAGGACGTCGGACATTTTTGTAGTTCGTACCAAGCAAAGAAGGTGACCAAAGAAGTCGTCCATTTTGGTACACTAGTCCAAACCACCTTGGTGGTTTGTCAGGTGTGTAAATTTACATCCAGAGCCTTTGCAATCCTCCAAGGGGATGGCAGGGCCAGAAGCGCAATGTCGCTACAATCAACCAGAAGAAAGCTTGACAGAGCTCCTAGCTTCAGATGGGATTTCATTCTTCTCAGCATGCTTCGGCTCAGTGATAGCTCGCACCACACTGCCCTACAGGTAGGATGCTTTCAATCCCAATCAGCAATAAGGCCAACAAATACACAACAAACAATGATACCAATGATACTTGTCTACAGGAGACGCTAGCATTGCTCTCAGATGTGCTTTCCCCATTGCTCTCAGATGTGGTTCCTGGTTTCGTCTCCAGGCCACTTCTGCAACTGCTTGCGGTGTACCTTGGACAGCTCCAGTGCCCCTTGGCCTGGCTTGTGCCCCTGAAAGGCTTCACTGTTGAGGACAAAAAATCCAAAGGTAATAGGATGACAATCGAAACACAAAAAGAAACATGTGTAGCTTTTGCATGGTTCCACTCTAAGTGTGTTGCGATTCTTTTTTGTGTGGTCGCCTTGTTGGAGAACACAGGGAGCCGCTCAATGGGGGGTCTTTGATGCGCAGCGCAGCGGATTAGGCTGCTGGGGACTGATGGTCATTGGATCCAGTGGTCCCGCTTTGAAGGCAGATGAAGTCGATTGGCTGGGGTCTTTACCCCGCCCATGTGGTGTTTTTGGGGTGGAAGACACAAACAGGAGACACAGACACAGACAGCCTGCAGCACAGCGAGTTCATGTTATACAATATATATATATATACTATACTATTATGAGTTTGCTTTCCGATAATGTATTTTGCAACTCACCCCACGACTACCGATTTTGCTGCCACCGAAATGGGATTGATCTCCATGGCCAAACTCAGACTCAGAAAGACTTGATACGGCTTTTTCCGCAGTGTGCGTGTTGCATGTGCAAAGAGCAAAGGACGGCACTGACCAAACAGATTTTGATCCAGATCCAATTCTTTCTGCCAGATCTGGTACTAGGGTTAATCCAAACATGCGTTGAGCAGGATCTTCCCACCAGGATTCTCTAGTCTCCCCTAATCTCTCACATCAACTCAACTCGATCATCGAGGGGCTCAAAGTCATGAATGGAAAGATGTTCTGAATGGCTCGATGCCCTCCATGTTAGATCATGTCTGAGACAGTAGATGTCTGCAAGCTAAGTGGATTTCAGGCAAGGAGGTGTCGAGGTGTCCTTAGACCCAACTGACACCGGGAGGTCGAGCTGTGGGAAGGTCTTTTTTTGCGCCACCGAGGAAGGTGGGGCGGGGCCGGCGGGGAGGGGCACACTGGGGCACTGGAGCCACCTGGTCGGGGTTGTTTGCAGCATAAAAGAGCAACGAGTGATAGGTACTTCTCTTCACATCCCAAGAGAAGAGGTTGACAGAGCTGTTGTCGATGAAAAGTGATTTTTGGATGAAGAGGAAAGAAGATTGGTTGGTGCTTTGAGCACACCAATCAGTTTTCTCAACTGCAACGGGGGCCTTCAATGTACCCGCTTCCAATGGGCGGGACAAACTGAATATACCTGAGCCAAAGCGATGGGAGGGGTTTGACGTTTGTGCCTTTTGTGAAGAATCTAGTGATTCTAATGTCTGAAAGCCTGTGAAAGGCATGCGTGCAGTTACAAACGTGTTTGACTGGTTCAACGAGGCACAAACTTGCTGTGGCCGAAGTCATTGCAGTCTCAAGAGCTGTTCAAGGAAACTTTACTCCGACTGCCAAAGGCAGCACATAAGTTTTTGCGATAGCGGTTCGCATTGATTTTTGGCAGTGGTTTGGCAGTGTGAGAGCCTGTTGGGCATTGTTCTACTGGTTTCTGTGGTGCCTCTTTCTTTTGCCCTGACAAAATGGAGGACATGGAGGCCGCATGATGGACCTCAGCGAGAAAAACGGATGAAAAGGCAAAAAGAGTTTGATGTTTCACTTTTGACACTGCTGGAGCCAGCCTCTCTCCAATTGTTGATCTTCGGCTCTGCGATTCAGTCGCTGGGGTATACGATAGTGTGGGTTCTCTTCTACTCCCTTCTGCGGACACTCACCTTTGTAGCCTACAACTACTTATGCTTTACGCAGACGAAGGTGAACTCACCTAAAAATCTACACCCAACAACAGTCTACACGGATATGCGCGCAGGAAGTATTCTGAGGTGCCTTGCAGCCTTTTTTGTTCAGACTTTGCTATATGTGCTGTTCTTCCAGGTGAGGTGGCAGAACAGGAACAGATCACACAGGAAAAGGGGATCTCTCCACGCATGCTTCTCGTTTGTACAGTTGACAGAAGAGACATTGTTCTCGGGAGAATACGATTCTGTTTGGAGATACTATTTGAGGTTTCTTTCCAGCTACACGCGCCCAAGCCAATATTTGTGCTGCGATTTGCGTTGTCATTTGTTACTGTTACAGAAGCACTCATCTTTTGAGGATAGAAATGGACCAAGTGAACCGGACTTGATGTGAGACCATGTCAATGACCGGAGGCTCTTTTTGCACAAGGAAATAGGTGCGCTGCTCTGCCTGCACTTGCAGGTTATGAGCCCAACGCTTTTTTCTAAGACCACCTAGACTAGGGCGAACAGATGAGGCCAGAAGATCTCCCAGTGGTCCCTGAACAGGAGTCGGAGCTGAGTGGTGTGGGAGAGTCGGAGGAGATGATCCCGGACGCTCATGACCTTCTGGACCTGTTGAGCTTGGACGTGGACCAGGAGAACTTGGAGGAGAAGTCTGCTGATGACGGCGGCCTTGCAATCAGAGTTGAATGAACGCCCACAAGAACTTTGGAGAGACCCTCAAGAGGAGCTCCAAACAGCCATCAACATCAAGCCGGGCTGGCCTGAGATCGACAGTGACTTGGGTGCACGGAATTTGACCGGTCCTCCAATGCCTCCGACAAGGTGGATGAGGAGATCCGTGGAAGAGGAAAGCAGAGTGATGCAGGGACGAACAAAAGAGAGGAGGCCACATGGCGACCATCAGGTACAAGGTCAACAGCCGGAGAAGCATCAACGGCTTGATCAGGAAAAAGGACGACGTGACCTACTGACTCAAGGGGGTGGTCATTGGAAGGCTGAGCGACAAGGAGATCGCGAAGTACCAGGTCAACAGCTGGGAGAACACCAACGGCTCGATCAGGGTAAAGGTCGACAAGATCGCCTGGGCCGAGATGATGATCTCCAGCGAGCGATTGAACTTCAGGTGGTTGAAGAGCTTCGAAAGCAGAATGAGGAGCTTCGGAATGAGGTGAAGGCCTTGAACGAGAAGATCGCACAAGGTCAGGGCCACCGAGGTCAGACTCCTACACCGAGGACACCAACCACGGCGATGTTCACACCAATGGAACAGCCAGCGCAGGTGAGAAGGACACGGGGGGGTACACAGCGCCCTCCAGGAACGCCACCACAGACGCTGGAAGAACCACGAGGCGAGTTGCCGGAGATTCCACCCTGGCCATGGTCGAAGTTTGAGCATGGGTGCTCAGCGGAGGAGTGGTCAAGTTGGGAACGTCGACAACGTGAACGACGCGAGCGAGGTCATGAAGTACATGAGAGGACTCATGGGATGTTGGGAGCAGCCGGCAGCCTACATCGAGATGATTGTGGGGGCAGGGGGCACCGACAGGGAGGTCCTGATCGCGGGGTCTATCCCCGATGGCATGAACTATATGATGGTGAAGGACGGGAGGAACTTGGCCCTGCATCTAGATTGATGGAGGCGGAGCATGGCAGGTGGACTGGACTTCATGGTGGATGGGCACCAGATGATGGTCCTGGTCGATTCCAAGCGGCTCGCCTACAGTGGTTGGAGCGAGAGCTGCACGAGTTGAAGAGTAGAGTGAGGACCCATGAGACCAAGAATGGAGGACATGGAGTTCCAGTGTGGCAGCAAGCAGATGGGTTGTGGATGCAGGCGGATGCGCAGTAGCCAAGCCATGACTACGTTCCTCCACCTCCACCTATGCTGGCCGAGGAAAAGAAGCCGGACGGGGGAAAAGCCAACTTCGAATGGGGGGCAAACAACCCGGAGGTCCTCATGAAGGATGAGATGAAGGATGACTTGAGGGCTATCAATGTCACCCTTCCCAAGCTCCCGGATGAGAGCACACCCCAGGCCGCTCTTCGATGTGGGGATTGGATCACGGAGATTGGGCCGTTGATTGGAGATGTGTCTGGTGGAGCAGCACGCTGGTGGACGCAGCTCATGGTTGAGGTGAATGCGGTCTACAAGGTGTGGCTGTCGTCGGATGCGTTGACTCGGTTGGAGGTTGATGTGCAGGTGAAGCCCAATGCCACGAGGCTTGAAGGACGGGTGACGAGCATGCTGTTGGCTGCATTGCCGTCGTCAATCAAGTCAGACATCATTGCGAACAGGAAACTGACGGCAGCATCATGCTTGAGGTGATGAAGAGGTTCCAACCAGGAGGTCTTGGTGAGAAATCAGGACTTCTGCGGGCCTTGACGGCGCCGGAAACGGCAACATCCCAGGAGATGGAGTGGAGAAGCTGCGCTTGTGGTCACGCAATGTGGCAAGAGCGGTGGAATTGGGAGTCACCTTGCCGGACCCAGTGTTGCAGATTGGGGCATTGGATTCAATATGTAGGCAGATCCTGAACAAGGAGCCACAGATCAACTTCAGGGTGCAATCCTGGAGGCATTCGAACAACTTGGACACTACAACACAGCAGAGTGTGGTGACAAGGTTTGCGCAACTGCTGCAAGCGGAGTTGACTATATGCCGCGTTGGTGGGGGATCGCAAAGAAGCACCGGAAGCAAAGGTGAAGCAGCTTCAACAGAGCTCCGACAAACCTGCAACCAAAGTGGCATGCAGAAATTGGTGCACTGCTGCAGATTGTGCACGGGGAGCATCATGCAGATTTGCACATGACTGGACTGGGGTTCGGGCACCGGTGTCGCAAGAGGAGTGGCAAAACGCAGAAGAAACAGTTGTGCAGACCGCAACCGGTGAGTGCATTTTGCGTCAAACCGAGAGTGGGGTTTTGGTGACCAATGATGGCGAAGTGGCACAGGGCGGGGTCATCGACTGGCGACCTGGCCAATGCCGGCTGCATCACCCGAGAGCGGGAACACTGACGGTGAAAGTTGTCGCAAATTGCCCGTATGTCTCGGCTGAGGACGGCAAGTGCTTGATGGCGTGCTTGGAGGAAGAGAAAAAGAAGATCCAAGGTGTGGTGAAGGCACTGATTCACGGAGGTGGTGGGCTTCACGCCGAGGACTTCATGTTGGACATGAACATGTTGAAAGAGAAGTTCCCAGCAGTCCCGCTGGAGCAATTGGCGAAGCTGGCAATTCGACCTGGAGTCAAGTCAGCAGAGATCGCATGGAACAGGAGGATGAGGAGGAGCATTGAGAAGGCAGATCATGTCCTCCTCAACCTGTTCTGTGGGCCGGAACCGTCATGGTGGTCAAAGAGGGTCCCTACAGGGTGGGTGATGGTGAACGTCGATATTCTCCAGAACCAGGGCCTGTTGAATGACTCCAATATGGCATACTTGATGGACGTGGCAAGGTCGGGAAAGGTGAGGACATTCCTGGCAGGGCCACCGTGCAGGTCGGTCTCTGTGCTTCGCCTTCGAGAAGATGGTGGACCTCGACAAGTGAGAGATCGAGAAGGCCCTGCAAGGTGGGGTAAAGGCAAATTGAAGCCACACGAGCAAACCCTGGTGGACACAGACAACCAACTGCTGTTGCGGACATTGGTGCTGGCAGAGTTGTGTGAGTCAGCAAATCCGGGGGAGACGGAGTTCATGGTGGAAACGCCAGAGGATCCCGCAAAATACCGTGAAGGGGAGAACATTCCTACATTCACAGTATGGCCGGAGGTGACACAGGTGCTGGAGAAGGATTTGAAGCTGATTGGGCATGGTACCAGCGCATCTTGAACGGGCATGTACCACATCGAAGGGATTGCAGGGAGTGTCTTCGTGGTGCTGGACGAGATCGCCCGCGACTGCGGCAAAAGTTCCCGAGTGCGTTCACGATGGCAGTGGACGTAGCTGGACCCTTTGCACCGGGATGTGGCCAAGATATGGGCCAACCACGGTACTTTCTTGTGACTACACAAGCCGCTTATCTGGGGTTGGAAGCCAGATGACTCGGTGGAGGACGTTGAGGAAGGTGCTGAACACGTCTTTCAAGACTGGCAAGAGGTCTTGCCGGAGGTCCAAGAACCAAACCCGTTCAAAGGAGGTGGGGAGGAGGCAGTGGTGTGCGAAGAGGAGGTGAAACTGGCATCATTCGAACAGCAAATAGCTGAACTCAAAGATGTGGGAGTCAAACACCTCACGCTAGCAGCACCTCTGTTGAATCGAAAGGAGGCAACGGTGATCGCTGCCACGTCAAAGCTGTTTGCAAGGTATCGGGCACTTCAAGTCCCAGTGTTCCGCATCAAGACCGACCGGGCCAAGGAGTTCGTGTCGAAGCGGTTCCGAGAGTGGACCACGGCCAGAGATCTGGAACATTGCTTCACTGCTGGGGATGAGCCAACAGGGAATTCCAGAGCAGAGATCGAGGTGGGCGTGTTGAAGAATGCTGCAAGAGTGCTCTTACAGTCTGCTGGATTACCTGTTCGCGACTGGTCGACAGCACTGAGGCATGCAGCAGAAGAAAGACATCGGGGGCAGCTGCGAGCATTTGGGTTGAATTTACCATGGCTGATCCCCTATGGCTGCAAGGCTATGGTTCGGACAAAGACCTGGCATCGCCGCTGGGATGAATGGAAGCATCCTATGATTGAGGCAACTGTCATGGGTCTAGCGGAAGGCATGGCTTCGTCGGCAGGGGCTTACTGGGTGATGACGATTGACGGGCATGGGTTGCGAACTACAGTGACGGTGAGGCCACATCGCGCAGCGACCATCGAGGGGGGAGTTCAGGCTGTTGGAAGTGGCAGCCTCGGCGATGGTGGACTGGATAGAAACCGTCCAGAACGTGATGGTCAAGATGCAGCGGAATTGCTACACCAGGAGAATCCGCACTCCATTGCTAACCAGCTCAAGGAAGCGGCTGAGTTTTGGGCGGTGTTTGATGGCAAGGCACAACCTCCTTCACCAGATCGTGATGGAGATCCGGGCGACGGTGAGGGTGATGCTCAAGCTGATGACTTCGAGGCACAGGTCCATGGGCTGTTGATGACGGAGGTTGATGAACAAGATGCGGTAAATCGAAGATATCGACTGCAAGGCAAACAACCAGCTCATCGACTACACCAACAAGGCCGACGACCTGGGGGGGGAGGAAGTCTATGCAGCCGTGAAGGCATTGAAAAAATCTGTGGACCTGCTGAAGCACCAAGAACTGGAAGAATGTCAAGGGTGCGGACTCAGAAAGGTCGCGGTTGAGATGGAGTGTAGAGTGTGTGAAACATCAACAAAGAAGGATAAAGTGGAGAATATAGTCCTGGAGGGCATCAAGAGCATCACGAAGGAGGTACAGGTGATGAATGAACCCCGCCAAGGACTCCAACAGGTAATCGTGGACGAAGTGGCCATGAGCATATCTCCTGAAGGGCAGACAGATGCTTGCATCAGGCAGCTGAGAAGAGATGCAATGTGGCTTGATCGTAAAATACAGGATGATCACCAAGAACTCGTTCACATCATGAAGGCCGTGGGAACGGGGGAGAAGGAGGCAACTCCTCAGGAGGCGGAAGTGCTGCAGACCTACTTGGTGGGAACAAAGCAGATTTTAGAGGAGAGAGACTTGTGGATTCCCCCGGTGGAGAACGAAGTGATGGTGTTGGAGAACACTGGCACGCTGGTGAGGAAGACACCTGGGGAGGTGAAGACGCTGGTGGACTCTGGCGTCTACATTGAGATCATCCCGGGCAAACTACTGTGCAGTCGCAAAGCACCATGCGGGAGAAGGAAGGCAAGGATTGTGGGGTGTGGGAACTTTGGCACACCTGACAAGACGGTGACGACTTCAACGGGAGGCATCGATGCTGTTGCGCTGAGGGTCATGATGATGGTCGCAAGTCAGAGGGGCTGGGCATGTGGGTCCACTGACATCAAGAGTGCGTTCCCGCAGGCGCCCAAGCGAAGTGCAGCGCATCGGGTGACCCTTGTGAAACCACCTCAATTGGTAGTCCAGTTGGGGATTGTACCGCCTGGAACGATGTGGGCGGCAGAGGGTGCCTTGTATGGCTTGAGAGAGTCACCAGAGGATTGGACTTGCCGCAATCAGTGCCTGAGAAAAGGCTCGACGAATGGAACCGTTGGCATGGAAGATTGTGGACCTGGATGGCAAGGTGAAGGCCTACCTGAAAACCTACGTGGATGACCTCATTGTGGTAGGACCGACTGAGGAGGTCAGGTCTGTGCTCCATGAAGTGGAAACCATCTGGGAGTGTTCGGGTAGCCAGATACTTGAGAAGGCGGGGCAGGAACTGAAGTTCTGTGGCTTCCAGGTGCTTCGAATGAGCGATGGCTACAAGTTGCATCAAGGAGACTACATCCTGGACCTCTGCGACAAGAAGGGATTGGCAGGTCCGTCGAAATGGAGAGGAACAGTTCTCCAACAGGCACAGGATGAGCAGTTCGATATTGCAACACTGAGGGAGGCCCAAGCACTCGTGGGGGAGCTCCAGTGGGTTAAGTGCAGAATCGAAGCAGGCCAGATGTTTGCCATGCCGCGGGGGTTCTCAGCAGAGCAATGCATCGCCGCCCGAAAAAGGTTTGTGAGCACGCGAGGGCGATTCTGACGTACCTGAAGGACACGGCAGACTGGGGCATCAACTTCAGAAGAGTGAGTGAGCATCTACTTGGTGAACATGAAGAACTCAAGTTCCCGAGAGGTGAGGCTGATGTAGAGGCGTATGCAGATGCATCATTTGCACCAGCGGCTGAAGCGTACAAGTCGGTTCATGGAACCATTGTGATGGTGGCGGGATGTCCCATTTTATGGAGCTCTGCACGACAGCCATTCATTACGGGCTCAACAGCAGAAGCAGAGTTGGTGGCCTACACGGAGGTGTTCCAGCAGGCTGAAGGGGTTGCGACTCTTCTTGAGGCCCTGGGCATGGAGAATGTGAGGAGGTCGCTGTATGGTGACAACAAAAGTGCACTGGCGCTATGCCAGGGTGATGTTGGTGCTTGGAGAACTCGTCATCTTCGACTTCGCGCAGCGGGGCTGAGGGCAGCTGTGGGGGTGCGAAGTGAGCGGGTGGCACACGCATCATGTGAAGGGGACAGAACTGCCTGCAGATGGTCTCACGAAGCAGCTGATGGGACCGGCCTTTGACTCATTCGTGAACCAGATTGCGATGAAGGAGAACAAAAGCCAAACCCCTGCTCAGGTGAAAACGATGGCGGTGAAGCAACAAGGACACCAAGACGAGGATGACTGGACCATCATGAGAGGCGCGTTGGCAGTGTTATGTGCAGCGGCGCTCTTTGCAAGTGGTGCTGAGTCGCAAGTGGTAGATTTGGTGGCCCTTGTACTCATGCTTGTAGGTGTCACATGGTTGAGAAAGATCCAAAAAAATGGGATAGGGAAGATGAACCATCCCTGGGGGGGACCTGCTCCCAAGGCAGGTGAGACCATCATGAGGGCGCGGAATGAACCCATGGTGGAAGATGCACAAGAAAAGAAAAGATCGGAACAGACCAGAAGAAAAGTGGCGAGGGCCCAAAATGAACCCGCCAGGGGATCCCATCCTCCCAACGGTAGCCCGGAGGGCTCCCAGAGAGGTCAGGGTGGTGACCAAAAAACCACCGTGCGCCCGCGAGCAATGGTCAAGATGATGCAAGCGGATGATGGTGGCCCGCCGAGAGCAAGACCGCATGAGCCTTGGTGGCATCCTCCGTTTCATGTGCCTCCGACGGGCACCACGGACCGCTGGCAGGTGGTGGAAAACTTTGTGGTGAGGGTCCACTGCAAGATGAGGTACCAGAGATGCCATCCGATTCACAGCTCATACCCACTGCGAAATGAGCAGATCTTGACGGGCAGAAGGGTGACCATCAAGTACATTGGTGGGGAGCAACCAGGCTGACCTTCGGAAGACTCATGGATTGAGCTGCCAACGAGGGAAAGTCGGATGAACAACAAGATTGAGGGTAGATGGAATGGTTACACGTTCTTTGAACTACACAGCCCGGTGCATGGAGCAAAGGCGGCAAGCTATACTATGTGGGCACGAGACCTGTTGGAGAGTGGGCTCGACAAGAGCATACACTGCCTCCACATCTTCGGATCCCGGAGGACATGAGAGTTGAAGAAGCAGCCAACTTGCGCCATCAGCGAGTACATGATCCTGTGGGCGCTGGGATGACAACAGAAAGGACTGCAAGGTCATCGGCAAGCACGGATGGACCAATGCCGGTGGGAGAAAGGCCACCGATCAACTCAACGGCAAGCGCATCGACAGCGTTGTTGCCCGGTGCGAAGGCAAGGACAGCAGGGAGGGTTGGAAAACCCCCTCCTCCTATGCCGCCCATGGAGCGATGGGCGGGACTTCCAGAGGGACTGAGGTTGGCGCTGCAGGCACTGACAGACTCAGAGCAAGACTGGGAGAGACCACCAGGATCTGAACCCAGGGTGCAGGTCGGAAATCGCATGTTCCATCAGAACGACCTGATGAGGCAGGCCATCATGATGGAACAACAACCAGATGCTGAAGTTCCTCAACTGCAACTGACAATGCCAGAAGGGGGATCAAGTGGAAGTGGCACGATCTCGTCAACACTCCCCACGGTCACGACGGATTGGTCGACCCCGGACTCTACAAGGGTGCAAGCAGATGGAAGCTTGGGGAGTGCGGCGTCGGCGTGCCAAGGCCAACATCGACAAGGTGGAGGTGAAGGCGATGGCATCAAGCCCGCGGCCGCCTCCGGGCTTGCAGCAGGAGGCAATGAGTGCCTATGGAATGCTGATGGAGGCAAATCAGGCTCCATCATTGAGTGGGAGTGCGGAGTCGCCATACGACTACGGCTGGCCGGATGATGACAGGATCAGCGAAAGTCGACTGAGAGAAGAAGGCAAAATGCCTTAGCGGGCCTTGAGCTTGAGTTCGTGGCAAAAGGCCACGAAGGGGGAGTGTTACAGAAGCACTCATCTTTTGAGGATAGAAATGGACCAAGTGAACCGGACTTGATGTGAGACCATGTCAATGACCGGAGGCCCTTTTTGCACAAGGAAATAGGTGCGCTGCTCTGCCTGCACTTGCGGTTACAAACGGATGGCTTTCGCATGCAGCACTCTTGCTGCTGCCAGTTCCTTTGATGTACTCTAGCACAACATTTGATCTGTTCATTGCCAAGCTGGACGAATTGCAAGACAAGGTAAATTCCCACAAAATACGAAAGGAGGTACCTGCCCCTCCGCCTCCTGATCCACACATTTGTTCTCAGCAGACAAGCTTGACCCCAATCCCGGGGTTGCACCCACATCGACATCGTTGCCTTGCGACTGCTGGCGAGTTACATCATGCTGCTGGAGGCTCTCAGACTGGTATCCACTTAAAGATGTCGGGACCACCTGGGGATGAACCACACTTCAGAACTCATCCACATCATGTTTCGCATCAACCGGAAGACGGGACCTTATATACTAGCTCATTCAAACGGCTAGCGATGTCGTAAATCAGGTCACACTTTGGCCTGCAATCTTAAGGATTGTTGTGCCTGTGACCACTGATCCAGCACAAAGTTTTGCTTGAGATCAGCTATTCAGAGACAGGAGCTTCGCACATCTCTCAAAACCAGAAGAAGAGTTTGTTGTATATATATATATATAGTTGTAACTTGGGTTTTCTCACAACTGCAAGGCAGTATCAGGGTCACTAACGAATTGTTTTTGCATCACCATATTGGTCACTGTTTAGGCTTGAGATGTGGTTACCGCAGTCGACCAACCCAATTATATACTTTGAGGAGGGTGAATCTAGCTTAACGAGATCCCTTGCACTGACGTCCTCTTCAACATGGATCAGTCCCTTGGAGTCCACAAGGCTGCTTCCCTTGGGCGAGACATCGACGAAGATGATTCAAGATAAAGAAGTATCCGGTATTTGTGCACAGCTCTCAGTGGGGTTGAGATGGTCAGCTCGGCAGAGGCAATGTGAAGCCTAGAGCATTGGTTTGCCAGCGACACAGCAGCTAAAGCAGTTTTGGTGCCTCAAATGAATGGTTTTTAATTGTTGATCATGGAGTAGACATGAGTAGTAGACTGTAGACTCTACAACACAAGTGTGTACAGATCACTGCTGGTCACACGCATGTCTTTCTGGGAAGGTTGTTTCACTGCTCAAAAAACCTCATGATGCCGCATTCTGAAGAGCAGCTTCATGGCATCTCCGCTGCAAAGGCTGTGTTTCCTCAATGGACTCACATCAGTGCTTGCCTTTTGGGTTCTTGTCAATGATACTGGACCCGAACGCTCTGGGCATGTGGCTGCATGGGATGCCGGAGGTCAGCAATTCCTGATTCATGGTGGAAGTGATACAGAATTCAGGCCCGATCTGTGGGCCTACGATGCTGAAACGGGCACCTGGGATTTGGCACCACAACTCAATTCGGCTGCTTTGAAACGTGGAGAGCACGTGGCTGTTTGGGATCCAAGGGAGCTGGCGTTGTGGATTCATGGTGGTTTTGACGGTGTGACTTTATTCAACGACGTTTGGAGATATTCGGACAATCGCTGGATCCACTTTGCCGGTGGACCTGGAGAAGCTCCAACGGCCAGGAGCAGCCATGTGGCTGTGTGGGATACAGCCCAATCTGCCATGTGGCTTCACGGTGGGTTGGGTGGCGATCTTCAGGATGACCTTTGGAAGTTTTCCTACCGAAGCCTGTCGAGTTCGTCTTGGGTTCAAATACATCCAATTGACAACAGATTACCTTCAGCGAGAGCTCATCATGCGGCTGCGTGGGACGAGATCAATTCGGCCATGTGGGTTCATGGTGGATATGACAGTCAGGGCCCTTTGCTTTGAAAGCAAACAATCAATTCTTTAGATTTGGACATTGCAGTAGCTGTTGCCCTCCTAAAGACTAGTATAGAAACTGTCAGACCGTCCTCCCGCAGAGGAACATCATGTTCGAAGCCAGTTTGGGCAGTTCACACGTTGGTTCAGGAAAGGGTATCCGGTATCCGCTGCATGATGCATCAGTGATGGAATGCCACCAGCCCAGTGCATTTGCTTTTTGAGAGCAAATTTGACAAGATGAGAGATGAAATGAGCAGAGAGAGAGAGAGAGAGAAAGATAAAGAGAAAGAGAAAGAGAAAGATACAGAGAGAGAGAGAGACAGAGACAGAGAGAGAGAGAGAGACACAGACAGGCAGAGAGAGAGGGAGAGAAAGAGATAAAACGAGAGAGAAAGAGAGAGAGAGACATAGAGAGAGAGAAAGAGAAAGAGACGGAGAGAGAGATAGAAAGAGAGTGAAAGAGGAAGAGATGAGCAAGGCAGCCTTGCACACAGAAAGTCTGAACAACAAAGGAAAGACAAAGGTTTGTTCCATCATTCCCGAACAATTCAATGCAGTATCAAGGTTGTAAAACATCGTCAGGATAAAGGCAGGGGAATCATTGCTGCTTTCAACTTGCACGACTATAGCATAGCCTACCTGCTTTAGAAATTGCACACAATGTCCTTTCTTCATTTGAGTATGAGACATCCCAAGTGAACACTGAGAAAGCCGTTTGTTCAGAGATGTTAGCATGTTGAATTGATCTCAGGCTTGAGCAATGAGTTGTGGGCCTTTGACACCAAAGCTTCAACCTGGAGCTTAGTCTCCCAAAGTGGTCCTGGACTACGAGCTTATCATGTTGCAGCCTGGGACCACACGAATCAAGCAATTTGGCTTCATGGTGGCTTGGGTGGCTTGAATGGTCTGGCGCAACGGGAACTTTGGAGGTTCAACATCCTAAGCCACAGTTGGACTTGATCGCTAACCAAATTCAAGACGGGCCTGTAGCTCGCTATTACCACGCTGCTGCCTGGGATGTCACCAGTGCGTCACTTTGGATTCATGGTGGCTTTTCTGGCTATTCTGCAGGCATTTGTTTGCATGATACATGGAGATTCCTGGTCACAACCACCTCTACAACCAGGACAACCTCCACCACTGTGACTTACACCTCCACAACAACTTCAACATTGACAACCTTGACCACAAGCTCTAGCTCAGCCACCGCCACCAGCACCACTTCTACTAGCAGCTCATCATCCGGCACCACGTATTCCACAACTACAAGATCCAGAACGAGTACCACCTCAAGCAGTATCACAACTAGCAGCACCACCTCGACCAGCAGCAGCACATCCAGCACAACCCTGTCCACAACTACCACATC
>CAXAMN010021374.1:821023-861418 GCA_963970005.1 Durusdinium trenchii
ACGTATACTCACAGCACCACGAGCACCACATCCCAGTCCTCCACAACGACCAGATCAAATACACTAACAACAACAAGCAGGACCTTCACTCAAAGCACCACATCGAGCAACACCCTCTCCACCACAACAACAAGCTCTCACACTGTCTCAGCAACAACCAGCACGTATACTCACAGCACCACGAGCAGCACATCCCAGTCCTCTACAACGACTGGGTCTGACACACGGACAACAACAAGCAGTACCTCCACCATGAGCACCATATCCAGCACCAGTCTCTCCACAACTTCAACTACCTCTCAAACAGGCACTATGACCAGCGTTACCACAACGCGGAGTACATCCACCAAGAGCACCACTTCCACCACGACCCAGTCCACAACAACGAAATCCAGCACTGTCAGTACCTCCAGCACAATGACAAGCTCAACAGTAACACTTTCAACGTCGACAAGCAGCTCAGTGAGTCGCACTAAGACCAGCTCCACTTCGTCTACCCGAACATTTACAACATCCACAAGTAGCACCATGACTACTACCACTACCACATCAACTCAAGACTTGGCAGCAATGGCCATTCTTTGTTGGTCAACAGCAGTTGGTGTTCTGATCATCCTTTTCACTGCTTTGTTAGCGTGGCGATACTGTCGAAGCTGTCGAAGCGCAGTCTCTATTTCGCCGGTACCACCACCTTTGCCGCCGCCACTACCTCCACTACCACCACCACCGCCCCCCTTCATCCCACAGCCACCTACATTGCCAGCAGAATTGTATGTCTTGCCTCTTAACAGCAACGTGCTGGCCCTTGTCGAGCCATCTCCGCTAGCACGTCGCAAGATGTCCTTCTGCACCAGGCTTGAAAGCCTTCCTGACTTGTATCCAAAGAAACTCTATTCCATCGCCCCTTCAAGGCATGTTTGCATAGACATACCACCACCGCCACCCGCTCCCTTCCAGCCCCTTGTTCCAACTCCACTGGAAAACCAAACAGCGGGGCCTTATCCGAATTCGCCAAGCATGCATTGTTGCAGAGAGCTTCCAATGCACTGCACGGAGCGAACTCTTCGGACACCCGCCAGCACATGTCCTCCTCAGAGAAGACCACTGTTGCAACGACCAAAGCCGTTGTTGGACGTCAATCCACAAGCTCGTATTTGGAGCGGAGCCCAGACTATTCTACACCATTGGATAGGCGACCTACCAATTTTGAACTTGGACAGAAGCAAGAGAAGAGCCAGCACGCCGATCCTAGAAATTTCCATAGATATGATACCGCACTTGGACCGTTTGACAGTCAAGACCGGTCTTGAAGTTCCCTCAGAAGTGCGACCAACTTCGAGACTGTCGTGTATGCAAATCACAGAGAGTCAGAGGCCACGGCCAATGAGACTTCCTCAAACATCACCGAGCCTGCGTGAACCAGCTGAGAATCCTCCATTTGTCCTTCAGCCAGCACTGCTTCCACCAGAAGCACTGCCACTACATCCATCACGTGCTCTATCAGATCCTCCACCCATTCCACTTGCTCCGCCTTCTCCACCCAATCGGATGCGACACCGAAGATCACGATGGGATTCTGGGGCAACATCCACAAAGCGCAGGGACCAGGATCGAATGCCAGATCTACGTCGCAGATACAGCTGAGTCATTACCAAGTCTAGTCTAATTAAGATGACCACTGTACATTGCAGCCAATCAGGAGACCAAAGCTGTCATCCTTCTCATAGGCCAAAGCATTGTTTGAAGTGTTTCGGTCGATATGAGCCGTTCAGAAAGACGCTAATGTAGCGCGGTTCCTCAAAGAGGACGCGGAAAATGCAATATGTATATAGGTATGCCTGCATTGCTGGAGAAGTAAGCAAACTCATGCCGACTCCTACTGTGTCAGGTTTGTTGCGATTCCCACTAAGGTCAGACTTCTCCAGCCTTCGGAATGTTGGCCTATTCCATGTAGATCGGGTAGTCGTATGAGTGTGCAGCTCCGCTAAAGATGGCGGGAAAAAGTGTTGGTTTGAAGATGTTTGAAGTTCATCATTTAGCTGCTAACACTTAGAGGTCATTTTGAACAAAGTGACACTTCCTGCACCTTGGCAGATTGGCTGTTTGTCCAGATCGCCACATGCAATTAACCAAGCCACTGAGACATGTTTGCCCATGGTTTGCCACCAGGATCAGCCAGGTTTGACCAGGTTACCCGTATTGCCTCGAGATATTATGCTGTCGACCGAGATGTCGATGTCGTCGACCGTCCAGGAGCAAATGGCAAAGGATCCTACACGGAAGGTCGATCCCTTGAGGGAGTTGTGCAACTTGCCAAGGATGTGCTGCTGCTTGATAAGGTAACCAGACATATGACATATCATAAGAATTACTATGAGCAAACATCCATTGAATGCAGCAATAACTACAGTACATAAATACACACATAATAATGTAACAAAGTCGGCGAAGGTATTGTCATGCCGCAGGTGGCTTTTAAACTGGATCGAAGACGGAGGGAGCAGCAGGAGATGGCTGAAGCGATGGCGAAGGTGTTTGCTGTTTCAGTTTGTTTCAGGTCATCAAAGCCGCTTCTATCCGACGAAGGGTTAAAATGGGTTTCAAGGTGTTATAAGGTGTCCTGCTGTGTTTGGAAGCGGGTAGCAGAGTCCAAGCTATCTGCTTTGGTGTTTTGGTGCATTCACTTTCAGATGCAAAGTGTAGGTGTCGACTGCGGAGATGCCGAGGAGAAAGTCAAAGGAGAGGTATCCACAGGGGGTAGTAGAGTGCAATGTCATATTGACATGATGTGTCAGGCCTGCGGAATTGCAGTCCCTTCAAATGTACCCGGTGAGAATTCTTGAGCAATTAGCAAGCACTGTTACCGGAAGTTGTAGAGCGCATATGCCACGGCTCCCTTTGATCCAGGACATTCCACTGGTGCCATTCCATTCTGAAGGATGTGGCTCTGGCAACAAGGCCAGGGCTGCTGGAGAAGAAGTTGGCACTCATGGTTCACCGTCGACCTTCATGTGAAGGGTTTCCTTGCATCCACACCTGGTTCAAAAAGCCCCAATGCCCAATGCGCGGTCTCAGTAGATGTGGCAAGCCTGAACGGCAGCTGATATTGTATATATATACGTACTATATATTACTATATTACTATATATCACTAATATGACGTTCTCATCAGTTTGTCTGTCTCTTACTCTTGCTCCGTCTCCGGCAAAGATGCCCGTCACGGAATAAGAAGTGCCAAAATGTGAACTTATGTGTTGTGAGGAGCCAGTTTCCATTGTCGATGTGAAGAAGATCCAGCCCCTCGGCTGAACATTGGATACATCATGACGCATCAACTCAGGAGGCATGGTGAATCTGTTCTTGAGGCGAAGCTGCGAAGGACTGGGCCATCATCAGAACGTTGGCCACCCAGAAGGGTAGTCGCATGTTGTGATGATCTGAGACAGGGTCATCAGCACATGAGTTAATAATATGTAATTCCAATCCATTGGTGGGATCATGTAGCATTGGGCATGTGCAGAGCTCATGGGGAGAATATCAACGTCTCACTGTGCTTTGATCGAGTAGTGGGACTTGGCCACACTGTTCAAGCCGAAGGCTCAGCTGCAGCTAGGCCTTTGAGCTCTGAACATCAAACGCGCTGTGGGCGAACGCGGCGAACGGTTTTTTTGAAGAGAAGCAGGATGGCTTCGCTGGCTTGGGGTCTTCCTTCGCTTGGGGCACGGCCGACGGCGCCGACGCCACCCAGGTCTTCAACTCGGCCCTCGAATTGGCCCCTGCATTTTTGGGATCACTTGGATCACTCAGGGCTTGCAGCTCAACGACAGCTGCGTTGCTTTGTGCTTGGAGCGACGGCGATAGCATCAATGGCATTGCGAAGAGAAAGACGGGGTCGAGCCCGAAGTCTTAGATACTGCTGCACATCCATGGACCTTGATGTCCGCAAGCAAGTAGCTATTGCACTGACTTCAGAGCTCGCTCTCGCTCATCTTCAATCCGAAGAAGTGATCAAAGAGCTCAAATGTGCTGTCCAAGAGGCGGAGGCCTTTGCCGAGATAGCCGATGACGGAGTTCAGCCAGAGAAGTGGGAGGATGCTGACGTGCTTCTTGTAGGTCCATCCCGCACGGGCAAAACAACCTTAGCCAGATTTCTTGCCAAGCTTGGATTGAGAGCTGCCAACTATCCATTGGTGCCTGGGGAGGAGTTGCCTCAAAATCTCTTTCGAGTGAGGCGTTCCAAGATCGCATTGCTGACGACAGAGGCTCATGCACTTCAAAGCATCCGTCAGGATCGTATGAAGCGCTTGAAAATATCTTCTTCAGACTATGCAGGATTGACAACAATACGCCAAGAATTGAACTGGGTGAAGATGTTTTACACCAGGAACTTTACGGGCTTCCCTGTGATAAACACTGCCAAGTTGACCATCGCAGAGGCTGCTTCCTTGGTGTTATCCCACATGTATGGTGCTCATGTGCACGCTGACACCACCACGCGACTGGTGAGTTTCATATCAATGTTGACTCAGGGGGGCTCCATAAGTTCGTTGAGGCTCTCGGCATCAACACATGTGGCAGCTTTTCAATACACCAGCAAGTGACCAGCTTGTTTGGTGTACGGAAAGTGATTGGCAAGGAGACACCGGCTGTGTAGCCGCTTGTCGGGATCTTGACCGATCCATGCAAAAATCATGGGATCGGAGTTGCATC
Source organism: Durusdinium trenchii (assembly GCA_963970005.1). Classification (NCBI taxonomy): domain Eukaryota; class Dinophyceae; order Suessiales; family Symbiodiniaceae; genus Durusdinium; species Durusdinium trenchii. Next base: position 825,734 of record CAXAMN010021374.1, read on the forward strand.
AAAGTTTCTTAAGTGGGATCTGCCTGTAGAAAGCCTCAGCCGCAACCTTGAGCTTTTCCTACATCGGTTGCAATGGCTGGGGTGGAGTTATACTGATTCATTAACGCACAGATAAGATAAGATCGTTTGCGCATGGTTCAAAGCAGATGTCCAGTATCTAGGAGGATCTAGGAGGACACTAACACTTTAGCTCTCAGGCAGACCCACAAATTGAATTAATATGACTGAAAGGGTTGTGCCAGACTAGAGGAACTCTAGATAATCCGATAGCTTTTGACGCTCCAGTTGCAATGCACAGCTGTTTTCCATTGGCTGGGAGGCAGAAAGATGTGGCAGTGCAGCTAACAATGCTTGCACCGCTGCATTGCAGCAGTTTCTTGCGCCATCGTGCAAAATTCAGGGTATAGTCAAGGCAATTCTCGGTGCTTGACCAGTATGCACCACCATGTCATCGTTGTCCCTGGCACATCAATTTTCAGACAGCAAAAAGACCCCACACCTCAGTGGCAGTACAGCGAAGCAAAAACGTGCGGCTGACATCTTTGCATGTTCAAGTTGCTTGCATAAGTTTGCAACAAAACATCGAATTGTGAGAGATGAATATTGTTTGAGGATGTTTGAATTTGAGGTGTTCGTAGATTCAAGTAGAATCATGAAGCACAGGATTCCCAGCAGTCTCGGATGGAAGTCGAACATGTTAGATGGATCGATGTAGAAAAACATGCTTCTGTGGCAAAAAAGAACACGGGCTCTCCGCGTGTGTGGTTGTTGGGCAAAGCTGCCATCTCAGATCGGGGTCACATGGTGCACGTTCATTGTCTCACTCATTTAAGGCATCCGAGATGTTGGAAGTCCGGAGGCATCGCAAAGAGCCCAAAAGCTGCTCAGCTAGGTATTGAAGCGCCGGTCTTCGATGTTTTCTTGGGACGGGACAGGGGGAGACCGTCGTTCAAGACCAAGAAGCGGTGCTTCGTTTCAAGAAGCATTTCTCAATGTCAGAGGCAGAACAGCGCTTTGCTTCCTTGCAGAACCCAGAAGCTGATAGAAACAGAAGCGGAAGCATATTGGGATGAAGTCGTATCTCCGATCCATGAAGTCGTATTGTGACACTGGCGCTTCACACATTCTTGACGCCACTGTGAAGAGGAATGACAGCAAAACACAAACTTCTTTGCTGCAATCACTTTTGGACCGGGATCAAGCAGCGAGCATTTCATTTCTTGCGAGCAGCAAGCATTTTTGTGCCATGGGCGCTGAGGTCACCAGCCAAGTCTCCGCCAGGTGCCTCATCGCGATCAATTCAGGGATGCTTGGTTCACACGTGTCTTTGCAAAGTGACAAGACAAGATTGTTAAATGATTGTTTGATATTGTTAGATACATGTTTTAAGCCCAGGGCCAGGGGAGCTTCCTTGAAGAAGCACTCACACTAATCATGTTGGTTCCTAGGTGTAGGAAGAAAACACATAAAGTTTAAACAACAAGTTGCTGCCACTTAAGCTTGCCTTGGCCTCGAGAGTTGCTTCTGCAGACCAGCTGGTTCCCCTCTTCCCTGCTCGACGGCCTCTCTGTGGAGGACTGGATTTGTGGCGATCTGATGGGGAAACTGCTGAACCCTTGCATAGCAGCGGGATGGACCAAGGATGTGTATCGAATGAATCCAGAGTGAAGACACTGAATCAACCCCCTCCTTTTCGGTGTGGAAAGTGCCAATGATTGCCTATCACCTCTTTTCAATTTTAGTCGGAAAGGAACACAGCTGATTCGGAGGAACGATTGGCGAAAGTCAAGGCACAAAGAGATAATCTTACTGCACTGGCCTCAGTCAATTGGCAGGCGCTTTGGTAGTTTGTTCCTGACTGGAGTCCAGTGTAAGGCACAAAAGATGAGAAGAAAGCTTCAAATAATGAGGAGACAAACACTTTCAATGTGCTTAGTGAGGGCATGTGACTTTCGAAGACAGGAAGGACGCAGTGAAACTAGATCTCAACTGCTCACAGCTGATGAAAGGACCGAATGTCCTGCGTACCTTTTTCGCGCCTGGGGCATGGCCGGGCGCTTGTTGCTTGTGCATGTTTTGTTTGCGAATTTCTTCAGTGCTTATCTCTGCGAGAGGGAGGGGGAGAGAGACAGAGAGCGAGGAGAGAGTAGATCGAGTGGATAGAGAGGGCAGTGGGGAGGGAAGGGAAAGGGGAAGCTATGGAAGTCACAGGAGGCGAACACTACATTTCTACTGGACTCAAGCTTCATCACCTCGACAGTGACATGAATTTCTCACTTCTCAGGGAGATGATTTCGACTTTGACTCCGACAGCGAGAGCGAGATGTTTTCTTCACGAGCTTCACAGGTTGGATCACGGTTTCGTGTGGCGGTTTCGAAGGATTGGACCTGGAGGCCATCGCTAGTAGGTTGGAGGCCATCGCTGCTAGGTTGGCATGTTTTGGCCACCGGTTAGTCGTGAAGTTGACAACGACTGGAACCCAGTCATTTGCTTGGACACAGTGCTTGGTTGTCTCCTCTTGTGCTTGCGGGAAGTTTGGATCATGCCCAAGTGGTCGCAAGTGCTATATTGTCGGACCATGTCAAACTCAGTCAGGGGGTTGTCAATCTTGATATCATCCACGTGGCAAGATAGGCAGCCAAAGGCTTCAGATTGAAACATAATTAATCCAGGTATATCCAGGTAGCTTACGCATAAAGCTAGACATATTGGGAAAATCCAACTGCAGATGTCCCTTGCTCCAGCTGGCAGAGGCCTCCATTCGTCGAGCGAGTTTCAATAGCCGCTGCAGTGAGGCACATGCCAATGCCGTTTCAGAGAAGAGGTACTCTTCAAATTGGGGGGGAAGCTCTTCCAGCTAGACGGCTTCATAGTAGAAGAGCAAATAGACCAAAGCCCTTGCTTGGGCCACCGAGGTAGCACCTTCACTTCATGCTTGTTTTTGTTTGTTCAAAGCTCCGCACAAAGCTGGTTGCATCTAGCTTGCAAGCATGAAATGTGTTGCCGCATTTGAAGAATGTTGGTTCGTGATGGGGGAAGGATAATATGGTGCACCGCAAGAGCAAACGGTTCACAACAAGGCAGGGACTCAAACTGCTTCACCCCACCACGTTGTACACGATCAGGGAATGCGTTGAGCAAGCTCGGCCATGTGAGGATGACCAACACCAACAGCCTGTCACCGGCCGCCCTACTCAAGGCTCACTGAATATTGACGTTTGTGCTTTTGATTCTGGTTTCTGAAGTGTTCACTCCATCACCTACACAATCCAATACATCCAGCTAGTAACTTTTGGGACAGTACATGACATGACAGTACTATTTGACACTATTTGTGTGAATAGTTTCCCGTGTAAACGCCGTTGTTTCGAGGCTAGACGAAGCACTGCAAGGCCATTTCAGGGAACCGATTGTCCTATGTGAGCGCATGTGCTCAGAGTGATTAAGTGTGGCAAATGGAGATTCTGGAGATATGGAACCCACTCAGCTGTTGAGTGTGAGGGATCTTTGGGCCGTTTGGGAGGTTCTGAGGACTGGGAAGAAAACCGTTAATCTCATTTGATCTCCAATGGCCATAGCGAGGTCTATCAGCACCATCTGTGAAACTCAAGGTGTTTGCAGCTAGAACCTCTTGCCGAAAACTATATATAGGATGTGGCACCCTAAAATCTGGAGAAGTGAGTCAAAGAATTTGGATATAGAATTCATTCCAGGCACACGGAGGATCGCCAGAGACTCGCAGGACTCGCAGCCGCAGCATGCTCGGAACCTGTGAGGTAATGTATTTGATCAAAGGAAGTTTAGTGTACGACTCATCATACACCACTCATCAGTTCATCACTCATCATACACCACTCATCATACACCATTCATCATACACCACTCATCATACACCACTCATCATACACCACTCATCAAACACCACTCATCATACACCACTCATCATACACCACTCATCATACACCACTCATCATACACCACTCATCATACACCACTCATCAATACACCACTCATCAATACACCACTCCTCAATACACCACTCCTCAATACACCACTCATCAATACACAACTAATCATACACCACTCATCATACACCACTCATCATACACCAGTCATCATACATCACTCATCATACATCACTCATCATACACCACTCATCATACACCACTCATCATACACCACTCATCATACGCCACTCATCATACACCACTCATCATACACCACTCATCACGCACCACTCATCATACACCACTGGCACAGCACTTTGTGAACCTCCATGTGCAGAGTTCGTGGCAGGCGCAGCACTTTGTGAACCTCCATGTGCAGATTTCGTGGCAGGCGCATTACTTTGTGAACCTCCATGTGTAGATTTCGTGGCAGGCGCAGCACTTTGTGAACCTCCATGCTTGTCCGAACCTCGACGGGGAAGCTCCGCAGAACGACGGGTGCGAGACGGTCTCGGGTCATTCTCGGATCATGCTCGGATCATGCTCGGAATCGTCCCTCCATTGTGATTAGAGGTTTCAGTTGTTTCTTGAAGTGCCGATTTCGTGGCAGGCGCAGCACTTTGTGAACCTCCATGCGCAGACTTCGTGGCAGGTGCAGCACTTTGTGAACCTCCGTGTGCAGATTTCGTGGCAGGCGCATTACTTTGTGAACCTCCATGTGTAGATTTCGTGGCAGGCACAGCACTTTGTGAACCTCCATGCTTCTCCGAACCTCGAGGGGGAAGCTCCGCGGAACGACGGGTGCGAGACGGTCTCGCGTCATTCTCGGATCATGCTCGGAATCGTCCCTCCATTGCGATTAGAGGTTTCAGTTGTTTCTTGAAGTGCAGATTTCGTGGCAGGCGCAGCACTTTGTGAACCTCCATGCGCAGATTTCGTGGCAGGCACAGCGCTTTGTGAACCTCCATGCGCAGATTTCGTGGCAGGCACAGCACTGTGTGAACCTCCATGTGCAGATTTCGTGGCAGGCACAGCACTGTGTGCACCTCCATGTGCAGATTTCGCGGCAGGCGCAGCACTTTGTGAACCTCCATGTGCAGATTTCGTGGCAGGCACAGCGCTTTGTGAACCTCCATGTGCAGATTTCGTGGCAGGCACAGCATCTGTGGAGCTGGAAGCTGAGAACTGGCGACTTTGTAGTGCAACTTTAGTACGCGGGGTATCTGCCGAGCTGGAAGCTGAGAACTGGCGACTTTGTAGTACAACTTTAGTACGCGGAGCAATCTGTGGAGCTGGAAGCTGAGAACTGGCGACTTTGTAGTACAACTTTAGTACGCGGAGCAACCTGGGGAGCTGGAAGCTGAGAACTGGCGACTTTGTAGTACGACTTTAGTACGCGGAGTATCTGGGGAGCTGGAAGATGAGGACTGGCGACTTTGTAGTACAACTTTAGTACGCGGAGTATCTGGGGAGCTGGAAGATGAGAACTGGCGACTTTGCAGTGCTACTTTAGTACGCGGAGCAATCTGTGGAGCTGGAAGCTGAGAGCTGGCGACTTGTAGTGCAACTTTAGTACGCGGAGTATCTGGGGAGCTGGAAGATGAGAACTGGCGACTTTGTAGTACAACTTTTTACGCGGAGTATCTGGGGAGCTGGAAGATGAGAACCGGCGACTTTGTAGTACAACTTTAGTACGCGGAGCAATCTGGGGAGCTGGAAGCTGAGAACTGGCGACTTTGTAGTACAACTTTAGTACGCGGAGTATCTGTGGAGCTGGAAGCTGAGAACTGGCGACTTTGTAGTGCAACTCTAGTACGCGGAGCAAGCCGTGGAGCTGGAAGCTGAGAACTGGCGACTTGTAGTACAACTTTAGTACGCGGCTGAGTCATCTCTATTCTGTATTTTGCAAAAATGCATGAACAACGTTTTTTCCTGCGAGACAGTTGACGGTGGTTGCTTCGCTTTCGCTCCAATGGTCGGTTCCAACTTGTTTTGTCAAAGAACATCGCAGCTCGGCGAATCAGCCTGCCACATGCCCATTTCCTATAGGTTTATTCTTTTGGAAACTTCCGCCGCCGGCTTGCCCGGGAACTACTTGTAAGAACACACTACATTGTGGCTTTGGTCATTAACAACCAGGGTAGAGAGTTGCACTTGCCTTCTGGATTCAAAGCGCGCACAGACTAAGGCACGCGGAAAGAAGCTTAGAACTGTGAGAAGAAAAATGCAGGCTTGTGTGCAGGCTCGGCTGTAAGTTTGCACTTTTTAAATGCAGAAGAATCCCAAGTCTACCAAAGGTCAGAGCCTTTGACTATTGCAGCTGCGCTTGAGCTCGTGTGCCAGTGGCTCAAGATCCTCTTCAGAAGAAGACGCCGTGACCTCTCAGCGGACATTTGTTTGGTGCATCTGCCTTGCTTAAGATGCTTCTTACTGATGATTTGCTCCATGTGTCAGCCGGTGTTGCCAAGCAGATGCTCAAAGAATTAGAAAGGATGTCTCGAAACAGGGTATCTTACAGACGTACAGTAATATTTGTTGGCTGGAGACTGAAGACCTTTACCGCCGTCACAGAGTCACAGACATTCCAACGGCTACGTTGAACCAAGAAGCTAGTATCGATGGGGCCCCAAGTCTTTCTGTGCCGAAACAGGTGCTTCTGAAGCAGCTCGGTGAATGGGTGCGGATTCGTGGAGCCTTGAAACAATTCATCAACAATGTCAAGGCGGGTAGGCCTGTGCTGGGAGTAGAACAAAAGGCAGTTGTGTGTTTCCCCACACTCAAGCTTCAGAAGCCGAGCATAACTTGGCAATGAATCACGGGCTGTCAGCTGGTTGCACAGCATGCCATTGAGTTTCAGAGTTTGGCTGCCGAGAAACAAAACCGAATGGTATCGCTCACGGCGCCTTGCTCGTGCTACCTTGTCATAGGTTTTGGTAACTGGGTCTTTGCGTTCTTGGGTGCAGCCACGAACACATTAATTAAATCGCAAGTGGTTGTGCGTTCTTGACTGATTTGCAGAATCGTATTATAAGATGGAGTGGTTGCACGTTATTGTGCGGATCTTCGTGAAATTTCGTTGTGATAGCGACAAATGCATGTTTGTTTTTTTCTTATCTTTGTTATTGGACCAGTATTCTGATTCTGATTTGACTTTCTACACTCACTTGGCAGATTATCCAGCGCACTATACGGGAATACCTTGCATTGAAGCGGCGGCGGTGTCGGGATGACCTGGTTTGGAAAGAGCTTTTGGATGTCCGGTGTCCACTCAGTTTTTATGACACTGGCTTGCATTGCCTGGAGACGGAAGTGCTTCACAAGTAGGGCTGGCCAAATAGTTGCAATGCACTGGAACTGTTTTCGTTCCCAAGACGATGATTTGATCGGGGAGGTTCGAGTTTGTTCTTAGATAGAATCTCGCGGTCTTGAAAAGATAGATCCTCTTTGAGAACATGTTGCTTCTAGATCTTCTAGAATCTCGAAGCTAAGATGCTCGCGAGCAAGAGTTGAGGCCACATCATCGAGAGGGAATGGTGTCGCATCGAGGACGGCCCTCACTCATGCTGTTTGTTTGTTTGCTTGTGCAGTCCGAGATTTGGGTGCACTTGTTCCAGTCAAGCAAATCGAGGCCCTGTCAGCGATTTGTCAGAAACATGTTTGTGGAACATGCCAAGATGACCTAGAAAAACCTTGGTGGATGAACCGACACCCATTCGCAAAGTGTGGTTTGGTGATTTTCCAGGCATACCCAAGTCTCAGCTGGAACTGGACCTCAAAAGATATGTTGACTTCCACATCCCTCCTGCAAATTCTTTGAATTCTTAATCTTTGTGCAGTTTTGTGCCTCCTTTCCCCCTCTCTCCTTCCCTGTGAAGCAACTTGGTCTAAGGGAATCCGGGCATGGAATCCCATGCATCGTTTTCAGGACTTGCACCTCTCAACCTTCGCACGGGCTCGAGCAGCAACTGCCATGCAGGCAGCGGATGTCCGGCGTGCTAAGCTATTAGGAAATCTTGTCAAGTGCATGTCCACAGACGATTGAGCACATGCCAGGAGACAGACACTGGGTATGCCTGCCGACCTTACAGCAATACGAGACTGGTTGCTCACCGGGCTGTCAATGGGTGTGGCGGTTCCATATAGTCCACTAGAAACATGGACCACATTGCTAGACGGAAAATGGTCAGATGCTTAGTGCGCCAGGAAAGTCAAAACGTTTGCTGCTCAGAATACTTGGAAGTCATGTACTGCAACGGCCAAGCATCACTGCCACTGCTTTGGAGTTTGGCTGAGTTTGGCATTTGAAGACTCTCGGGAGGCTCTTAAATCATGTTGAATCCAAGTTTTGCAGCTGATGATGACTCGAGGGTTGAAGAAACCCGAGCAAAGCTCACAATTAGCCCGGCTTTCGGAGCAGATCAGCCATGGGTGCGGCAGCCAGCATCAAACCTAAGGAGTCTAAGGATTTGGATGAGATGCGAAGTTACTTGAAGCTGCCACCTCAAAGGAGCTATCGGGTCGTTTCCCTTGAAGATGAGGTCGTTCGAGAAGTGGCGGCACGGATCGCTGAAAAAAAGCAACGAAGCTATCGAGTTACCTCTCTTGATTTGGAGGTACTTGGGACCCAGTTTCAGCTTGAGATTGAGTCTGATAGTAACAGCCCATGCAGCCCGAAAGTGAGCATGTCGCCATCTCAGTGGTCTACGACATCTGACTTCCCAGACACAACATGTCAATCGTGATCACTTCGAGCCTGGCGATCCTGGCCAGACATCTACAATACATCTCCGACGTCATCCAGCGCTGCACTGAAATGGTGTCTTCTTTAGATTTTCAGCACCGCAGGATCACAGTTGAATAGATAGAAGCCAGTCAGCCCATGTACTTTGTTCATCTCGTTGCCGACTTGTGCAGAGCTAAAGTCAGTTGTCCAGTGATTCGAGCGGATGCTTTTTGAGTAATTTTCAATGCTGGAATTTCCTAAAGCATTCCTTCCCTTCGCCTGCAAGCTCCGTCCCAACGTCTGGGGGAGCAGTGGCTTTGCATCCCCAAACAGAGTGGAATGTTCCTCCGACGTTCCACACTGGAGCAGTGTCGAAAACCTCCAAAGCAGTGCCTTTGGCAATTGAAGATATATAAAGTTAACTACAAGGAACTGTTCCTTCTCAAAGCAGTGTGAAAGCAGCAGTTTGTGATCAAAACCTGATAACCAAACGGTGGTGTTCAACACAGCTCACTTAGGGTATTTCAACAATGCCAAATAATATGCTCGATGTAGAACACAGAAGAGCGATAGATATTGGCCGGTTGTGAAAAAGTTCAGACTGCCTCTTCTGCCGATTTTGCAACCGTGTGCATACCTTCCGTTCAACTAGTCTGTATCCCAACCATGTCCACAGGTTCACTTAATTCCGTTGCCGGTTTCTCTATATATTCGTGACTATTCGTGTCAATCGGTGACAGGTGTCCCCGGATAAGTGCATGGATTCATGAATCATGTCCTTGATGCGTTTCTAGGAAACGGCGGGTCTTGCAAGCAGCCCTGGAGGCAGAGTTGACTTGTTGTTATCTCTTCACACAACCATTGAATGCAGAAAGCAGAAAGGCCAGTTTACCGCAGACATGGACTGTACTTGACTGCATCCAGCGTGCAGGCCACCGTCAGCAGCAAATGGAAGCTCCTGGTGGATTTCACGAGTTATCGCATTCCGGTGGCTGAGCGAAGGGCCATCATATCAACGTGCGCAGAGTCTTTGTAGAAGCCAAGTTCTGATTCCAAGCTGCGCAAGTATTGAATGTGTTCATTGTGAGAATCTGATTGTGCAAGCGAGGTCCAGCTAGGTCCATTCAGTGAAACGAGTTACAGGTGAAATGAGTTGACTGGTCCAGAAGCTGCCCCAATGCGGAGGTACTACAAGAAAGCTATTAAGCGTCACATGTACATCGGCAAGACCTTTCTCCAATTGGCCGGGATCAGATAGACTTTCAAATCGCAGAGTCTTTTCCAGCACAGCACATGTCATTGAAAAGGGATCCGGAGACCAAGGTGCTGGATGCTTTGAGAGCTGGTCGTGAGTTGGATAACTTTCTCAATCAATTTCACTATGAGAATGATAGAAAGAGTGCTGTTGAGCCTCGGCACTCTATCTTGGAGGTGGTTGGCTTTATGGAGCAGAGTTGGCAAAGTGAACCTGTATCAGTAATTCAGTGGATTATTGAAATTTCATGGATATAAATATATATATATATTACAAGATGGACTTGTCAGTCCTGTTGCTGAGGAAAGCTTTCAGATCAAAAAGGAGGATTTGATCACAGACCATCGGCAGGCTCATTCTGATTAGTTCTAAAATCCAAAAGCATTTGCAAAAGCCACTCCGTGGACCATCCGTACTTGTTGCGCAGTAGTATCAGATCCACTCGCTGACTACTTTTCCTTTTTTTCAAGTGAAAGGCATCAGTTGGATGTCATCAGACACTTCACAACCCAGATTGATGAGGACTCCAGCGAAGCCCTCTTTTGGCAAATGACAGAGGCCCAAATTGTGTCGTCAAGTTTATCAAAGCCGAGCATCCAGCACTCCATGTTTGTGTGAACGCAGCCGATCAGGTCAACTTATCCAGATCCCACTGGCATGTACGGGATATACCAGTTCCATTTCTTGCTAGGTCAGATGAAAGGGCAACAGAATAAAACAGAGAAGCACGTTGACAAACGTGTCCACATGTTTGCAATCCTCCGCTACATGATGTATTGCACGATTCCTGCAAGTGCTAATATTCCTTTGAACATTTGAAGATCCTTTTGCATTCTTCTGCAGCAATGGCTGCCCGGCTCCATTTCGTGGCTTGGACGGCTTGGACGTGACACTAAGTGCGAAACACTCGTGATCCTTTGATTGTCCTGATCTTTAAATCTTTAGACTATACGGTGTTTGTGCGGAGTCAGAGGGCGATGTGTTTGTCCGGTGTAACTCCTTGGGATTCCATCCAGGGCTGACTCACTTGACAAGGTAAGACACTGACTGGCTAAATCACTTGGAGCGTTGTAGAGCACTAGCTGGTCAATTCGCATCATTTACGAGCACTGTCTAAAAAACTACTTGAAGAACAACCAGATGCCAGAGCCATCAGCTCCATCATCAATACCACCGGGAAGACTACCTCAGATTAAGGTAACTGCCTAGAAAATCGCTTAGTATGAGTATTAATTGGTTCAGTTTAGGTCCATCAAACGGTGAATGGACCCTGCACAGGCAGCGGAGAGACTTTTGCCTCAGCTGCTCCATAGCAGATCGTTCGGCTGGTGGTCTGGAGGTGTTTGAGCCAGAAGAGAGCGCCCGCAGATTTGCTATAGCAAGGAGAGCTGTTGAAACCATGGATGAACGGCACGATTGTGACATTGAGGTTCTCTTGCAATGTGCATGTAACTACATGTCTGTGTGTTTTGCAGATATGTATAGTTGATATTAATTTTTAAGTTTCCAATACATTCGTATGCATACGCTGAGCTATTACTTTTCATCTCCCGTTCCCAGAAGTTTGGACATGTCATCGAGGTCCGAAGAGAAGAGGGGAGAAGAAGCGTCCAAAGTTCATTCGTCGCTTCGCTGCAGGCGTCCAAGAAACCGCCAAGCTACAGTATGTTCATGTATGTTCATATTGTTTAGCTCGATTCCCTTTATTGCAATTCCTGGGAATTAGTGAAGGGAAGGATGTTTACACTCATTCCCTCAGGCAACAGGAAAACAACCACAGGGGAAACAAAAAGGAAAGGAATAGGAGAGAAGGAGGCAAGGAAGCAGAAAACTAAAAGCAGGCAAGCCATTTGTGAGTAGACCATGGCTGGTGGCCCTTAAGGCCCGCACGTCCTATGCGCTCCTGTCACCGCCTCTCCTGGTGTCAGGGTGCATGCCGGGTGAGCACAATAGAACCCACATCCACACCATTTGTATGTGTCCACGAGATTCGACTTCTACTGTATACCATTGTCATTCGGGAAAGACAATTTTCAAGGAAAGAGCGAAAACAAAGGGAAAAGGAAGGACGAACGTGCGAATCGCATAGAAACTTGACCCTAAGCCGATGAAAGCTGCACGGGGTATTCTAGGGACTCCAATAATACAATTTTGGTATATGCACTCACAAAGCTCCAGGATGTTTGAGTCCCATGATGCAGAGAATCACAAGCAAGTTACAAAGAATGAACACATCAGCCGAATGACAGAGTGTCGTTGCATGCGTCATGCTATCCTCACTTCTCAGCCGGCCAAGGAGTGGGCGAGTCGCTGTACCGAGCGATCCGGATGCATTGAGTGGATACTGAAAGAATTAGCTTGAGCTAACCTGCTAGATGCCCTGTGAGTATCAGAAGTTGTCATGTTTGTCGACTTCTCAGCTTGCACCATTGGACCAATTGGCGGAAGTGGAGCTTGTCAGGTGCAAAACTACCGCCTGGCATACCGGCGAATCTTTGGAAAAGATATTCCACTACAAGAACAGCCCCATGGTGCACTAAAAATGATGCAGTCAGCGGTACAGAGCCTCGCAGAGTTGGTAACATCAGGCTACTTTGACATGAGGTTCTTTGATGCGTATTTGACTTGATGTTCCAACTGCTTCAAGAGGGAATGAGCAGAATCAATTCCTGGCATTCATGGCGCGAATCAAAGACTTAGGTATGACTTTGCATATCGGCAGCAACAAGCTGTTGAAACAAACAAAGCTCGACACAAGACCAAGGCTGGAGTTGAAACGGGTCGATTACATAATATGAATACAGTATCAATTTCTAATATACAGAGACTCACGGAAATTCATACAAAGCACACAGTACAGTACATAACGCTCAACACAATATATATATATATACTATACTTTTATGTTTGGAATTGTGGCGGCATTCATAGCCGTCTTTCAATGCGCTGTCGGACCGAAGGTGTGCCTGAGTGTCCTCATAGGTCCTCCGATGATGTATTTACTTTTAGTTGAACTTGACAGACTTAAAGCTCTTGAGTTACGTGGCTTTGCAGGCTTCATCCAGTCCGCCCTTCTCTCGGCGCGTAGATGCCATTATCTACCCATACGAGCGAAAGAAGTGAGCATAAAAAGTGCCCACTGTTGCTGCTTTCACTTTGTTGTCTCAGAGCGATTCGACACTGGCGTGTTGGCACAATGTGAGACTGCATACACGTCCCATATTGGAACAAATGTCTTACAGGCGACCATCGTGAAGCTAATAGCCTGCTGTGCACAAGTACTGGCATGGTGCTGAGATGCGAGCGACGAAGCGACCAACGCGGCTCCAACGCAATGTGTTTTCCCGAAAGCCATGGCATCATGAGTGATTCCAAAATGAAGCGAGCGGAGCAGCGGAGCGGTTTTCTAAGGCCAAACTGGACGTCTACAAGGCTGGCTGAACTTGGACTTTCGGTCCGAAGAGTCAAGGATGTCGAACGTTGACATTAGTAGCGATGGCCTCCACCCTAGTAGCGATGGCCTCCAACCTAAGAGCGATGGCCTCCAAACTAATGGCGATGGCCTCCACAAATTAGGGTTCTTTAAACTGTTGACTATATAAATATATAGAAATTCCATGAAATTCCTGTATCGCCATTGAGCATTTAATTGCGTGTGTGAGGATGGGTATGAGTCTGGGCATGGGAGTCACATGCAATTCAATTGAACACACAGGGGCATGGAGACTTGACTTGCTTTTGTGCCAACAATGCTACAGATGTCAGTTGGAATGAAATTTGGGACGCCAACTCTTGTACCATATCTCAAAAGGCAGGCTGCGTTTGGTTTAATGTCGGACGGACCCTTTGTATTACATTCAAAAACGATCAAAAAACCCAGGGTCCCACCCAGGGTCCCACCCAGGGTCCCAGGCCTCCTTTGCACGCACAATAGCTTTTGGATGTATTTTGCTCACAATGTGTGTTGTCAGGATCATCCTGCCAATCAAGCAATTCCAGATGACAAGAGGACCAAGTCACAGCTTTGTGAACCATTTTTTGCAACATCACACCAAGTATTGCTGGTGTGAGAGTACTTGATGGTGTTTGAACTCCCATCATACTTGTGTTTGAGCCAGGAGCGCTTGGGAGGACTACGTGATTGGGAGCGATCCCTACGAGTTTGCAGAGTTCATTTTGATGAAGATTGAAACTAAGCGGCATTTCAACTTCAACATTGTGCGGCTCAAACAACATGACCAGGTTGCGGCATAAGGGTTGAACACAGATTGACAGATTCAATTACAGTACTGTAATCGCCCTTGTGGAAGTCGTTTCAATCCATGGTTCTGAAGGATCGCCCGGTCTACCGTGGCCGATTTGCTCGGAATCCTTCTATGAGGCAAGTTCGTCAATGTCTTCAGATCATGTCTTTTGTGCGAAGTGTCGACGAAGTTTAGCAGTGTAGACAGAAGATCTGGTTGGTAGTCCTGCTTGAAGATGCTGTACCGTATGATGTGTTGTGTTTTGAGTTGGCCCAATGAAATCCAATGAACCTGATCAGGGAGGAAAACATTCTCCGAGAAGAGGCAAAGAAAAATGCCGATCACTCAGAGCTTCCTTCGAGCTGATATCTGATATAACTTTTGACATTTGTTGCGGATCATGTGTCAAATGACCAGCTTATCATCTCTGAGACAGCGAGAGGAGTTGGTTCCAAGGCACGAGGGGGCAAATCCCGCGGTACTTTGACAGGCTGGGACTTGAGACAAAGCTGAGGTGGACGTACCCAGATGCTTCGCCAGGTAGCAAGCAGGAGCAGATCGTTGATGATGATGATGAGGCTGCACAAGTTGACAATGTCTCCGGCGGATTTGACATTTGGGAGCAACTCATTCACGCCAGTACCCGATAAGCCTCGGCAGACTGGACATGTATGCTTCATTTCGCATGGCAGGAAGTGCCTCGTCGCGAGGTTGAGAATGTTGAGGAGGCAGACAGTTGAGCAGTCTCCATCACTAGTCACTAGTGCACTTCCGGAGAGACGCTTCGAAATTGCCTTGATCTGTGCCCAGCACAGCTTCGGTTTCGGATATTTGCCAGTCCCTGTGGATCGCTACGCACACTGAAGTCTCGGTTTTGGGAGGCATTGAACTCTTTCTCCCCGTGGGAGCCTCTGCCGATTCACAAGGAGAGCTTTGAGCAGATTCTTTGCGACGCTGTGTCATGAGGATCAATAGCAAGGTCCTTTTCCTACAAGTTCTGCCATAATAATTCAGCCTGTCCAGCACAAATCTGGGATTGCATGAATCAGTCTATTTCCCTTGGTCTAACCCAGAGTCTCAGCAAGATGTATATAATTATAGTGAAACACAGACATAGGGTAAAAAGAATAGCAGATAGATAAGAAGAGTATTTCAGGCACCTTGCTGGCGGAGTCGAGCAAAGATCGCCGTCAAATCCTCCGGAGGATCGGAGATTCCGCAGTTTGTGTTCAACGATGACTTTGGCTTCATTGTGTTCGGATTTGGAGCACGAAGCCTGGCAAGGCCATGCAAAGTGTTGATAGCATTTGTCGCCGCCTGCAGAAAGGAAGTTGACGCATGCTCCCCCGCCCCAACGAACCAGGTGAGAGTCTACAGCCAAGCCAGGACTTCTCCAGTACGAAGCTGGTCGGCAGTGTAGTCATCGAAGTCACAGAACCACCGTGCAACCTGCATGATTGACCTGTGCTTAGTTGGGAATGAGGGAATGGATCCAAAGGCTCATTCCCTCATTCCCTAGTAGCTTCTTGCTACTAGTAGTAATGCCGCAATGCCCTTGCTACTAGTAGTAATGCTTGCTAGTAGCGATGCCCTTGTTACTAGCTTCTTCTTGCTACTAGTAGCCTACTAAGTACAGGTCAGATGAAACCAAGTCGCGCATGGAACCGCTCAAGTCGTCGAGCTTCGCACCCCGAAGCACCCAGGAATGGCACAGACTTCCTCGACGCCAGTCTTTCGCCCTGATGGCCGAAAGGGTCAGAAACCCTGCGCAGTGGAACGGTAGAATGGTTTTAGTATGCACATTTATAGATGTTGAATGGGTTGTTTTTTTTTGCAATTTAACCTGCACAAAGAACAAGAGCCTGTGCATTCTAGGATGCGATATGCAAGAGCCTTTTCCAACTTCCCATGCTAGGCAAAGGAATTCTAGCATTCTCCGCTTTGCAGATGCGGTTGCAAGCCAAAGGTTTGCTACACGACTTGGCACAAGACGAGCTTGGATTTTGAATGAATTTGAATTTGAATTTGATCATGTGTTTGGGAATGGGGATGTGTGAGTTGTGTCGGTCAGCATTCAGGCAATTCAAGTCGAAGGAACGCCACTAGCGAAGCTAGCGGCAAACATATTCGCAGAAAAGCAATGGTTCTCCATTGCACATGGACATTGCGTTGGAAGAAATGCTGAGATACGGACAATGTGGATCAGTTTGGACAGACCTCTCGCGTTCGGCGGAAAGCCGTAGTAACCCTTGAACGGTGCAATCGAGACTGGCGGCTTTTGCAGTACCACTTCTGAGATGTTGCTCCACCTGAAAAGATCCCATTTCCAAAGAGTTCAGCCCGCCTTTTCACTACTAGTAACAAGTGCATCGCTGCTAGCACCAAGTGCATTACTACTAGTAGCTAAAGTGAACCGAAGTGATTTCCCTTGTTACTAGTAGCTTCTAGCTACTACTTGTAGTAGTAGTGCACTCGTTGCTACTAGCGATGCCCTTGTTACTCGATGCAAAAAGGCTGAACCCCTTGAAGATGGGCAATTTTCAACTTTCCACGCAGATTCGAGTTCATGCTCAACACTTGGGTGCACCCCTGCTGGGAGACGAGATGTGCCCCAAAAGACTCTTCAAGTGAGAAGTTCCAAGTGTAGCGACTTCAAATTTGTTTCAATTTTGAGTTGAGCAGAGACCATGCTGTCAATTGGTTTGCAGGTATGGCGGCTCTCCTGTCGCTGCACATTCAGCTGCACTGCTCTCAAAAAAAATCACATTGCCACTACTGATTTCGCCACACACACACAGTATTTCTCAGCGTCTTATAAAGACGCTTGTCCAAGGCGCCAAAACGTGTTGCCATCTCCTTAGCAAAGTGAGCACTGCAATACCATCTTGGATATGGGATTTGTCGTTTGCAGTTTGTTTGCAATTGAGCGAGTTGTAGAGTTTGTCCAGTTTGAGTTTGTTCCTGTTTGGAAAAACCAGCACTTCCGAGGCCCTGCATGCGTGGCGTTTGGCAGCGCCCCATCCACGATCTGGCCATGTGCCACTCCAACTGGAGGCACCGGACAAAGCGCCTCCATCAATGGAAACCAAACTTGTTCGCCGTGAGGCTCCAGTCCCAGTGGATCTCCTACAAAGCCTGAGAACCTTGGGTATCTCTTGGCAGAGCTCAAAAAAGTCAAGCATTTTTGAGGTTGTCTTGGTGAGTGAACTGAATTTTGAAGCAAATCAATCTTCTAGGATTGATGGAAGAACGACTCGAACCGCTTCAACGGAAATCCAAGGGCGATTGGTGAAAGTGTGAGTGTAAGTAATATATAACACCGCATTATACAACATTTTTGTGGCGAAGAGCTTGTGTATGCGCTGGATGATTTGTATGCCTCGCACCACAGCAGCCTGTCTCACCATGTCAATCTAGCAAGACAAGAACCTGGTAACCAGTCAGTACAGCTTCAAAGCATTTAACAAAGAAGTCACAATTGCAATGGCATTGCGGCAAGGTGGTAATAGCCTGAGCGTTTTGTTTGGCAAGACAAGCTGCACTGCGTCGCTGCCAGTCCTGATGGCGGGAGAGATTAGCTCAAAGAATCTTGCAGCTCAGCCAAGCAGATCAGGGAGGCTCAATTAGGATAGTTTCACACTTTGCTCCACATGACATTAATAAGCGTGCCACCTATTGTACACTGTCCTGACTTGCCCAGAAGCCATGACGCTACCATTCAACTGCTTCGGTTTCCGTGGTTGGACTTGCAAGGTCCGCTTGCTTCGCGCCTTCAAACTTACTTCAGCACGAAGCTTCTACAAAGCTCTCTTCACGTTGCTGCTGGCTGCAAGCAACTCGCGTCAGTTTATGACTGGGGGCAGCTGAACTTATATCGACCATTCAGGCACTCATGTTGGTGTAAGAAAGTCTCTCGAACTAGCTACGGGAGACATCCTCAACAATATGCTGCAGTGAATGGGCATGTAGCAAGGTCTCTCTCTTTCTCTCTCTCCTAAAAACAATATATACATAAGCAAAAAAACTCCAACATTGCTTGGTGTGGCCAACCCGCAAAGAGACGATGCCGGTTGATGCTCCAGTATTGTCCACTGCATGAGAGTGAATGCGTGCGTACTAAAGTTAGTGTATGATTGACAGTTTGAGAAAAGAACATGGCACGTGTACCGGTATGTGTTCACATTTGCAGGACAAGGGCAAGGTTTTCACCAAAGTAGAGACTGAGTGTGTGTGTGTGTGTGACCGAGCTTGACACATGAAGCGTCCTTGTCCTGAGGTATCTCCAGATGGCTCAGGTCACTGATGTTACTCAGTCTGAGATCTATTTCAAGGTGTTGCACCTGACATCCAGGTACTCGTAGCGTTTGCATGGATGTTGTAGCCCTTTTAGTGGGCTGAGTCAACGTTTGTTTCCATATGTTTCCATTCAGAAGTGGCTCACTTGCCACTGTTTTCCTTCAGTTGACATTGTTGGATGGCGGCTTTTGAGGCGAAGCTTTTGGTGGTGCCGCAGCATGGCCAGCATGCTCCGTGGCTCCGCTCTGGTGAATTTCCGCCGACTGGTGGGTCGAAAACCCAGGACGGGGATCAGGATGGGGCACTTTCTTCACTGATGGGCACGATTTGCATTATGCATTCGCAGTTTTGTGTTTGTAATTCGTGTAAAGGCACACCAAGACAGCTATATAAAACAACTGATAACAACAGATATGGGCATCGATCTAAAGGTCCATGAAAGGAGTTTCATATGGAACAGCCATTTCGGTTACTAAGTACCAACCGGGCGAAAGATCGCGAAAGTTAAACACAGGGTTCGCGAAAGTAATATTTTTTTTCGCGAAAGTTCAGGTAACCATGTATGTTATTTGTAGGTAAAGGGACCCTTATTTGTTTGCTTACTGTGATCTTTTCAGACCACCAGCTCAGAAGGAAATCAGAGTCTTCCGTTAACTACTATATATATATACCCATGTACCCGAACTTCTTCTGAATATGTAAGATCATACTTCGCGAAAGTTCGCGAAAGTTAAACATGGGGTTCGCGAAAGTAATCTTTTTTTTTTTCGCGAAGAGGCACTTTCCAGATGAAACGAATTTAGATGAACCACCATATACAGAGATACCTGTTTGTTACCGAAAGAGAGAGAGAGAGAGAGAGTGCAGGTACCGAGTTGAAATTCGCGAACACCGCGACAAGAAGGAGGACTGATCGTAATGAGGGACGAAGGGTGGTCAAAGCTTCTGTGCACAAGAGAAGCTCAAAAGCATTCTGTCGATGTGTCACTAGTTGAAGGCACTCAACTTGTCAATCTCGTTCTTTGTTTAGACAGATCCTGGATCCAGCACTAGTGCTAGGAGTATGCTATTTGGTGGCCAGAACAGTCAAAAGACTTGACTGCATCCCGCTTGTGGATTCTGGTACCAGGCAGATGGGTTGTGCTTTGCTATCCTGCATGAGCGAACGCAGCACCGCGCCTAAGGTGGGATGAGTGACGGCGACTCCATTGCAGGATATATCGATGAGTTCCTGCACTGCCACTTGCCACCTGACTGGCGGCACCGGAGGGCCCTTTACTTGATGATGCACACTCAATAACTCTCAATACAGACCACAAGTTTGGATCGTTCAAAACCGCCGTCGTGAGTGTTACCGAAACCGAAGCTTTCAATGGGAAAGCGTTTGTGAGGATTTGTTCTGATTCACAAGGATTGGAAAGGAAAGCAAGTAATTGGTAAGACTGGCAAACTGCCATTGACGGTTTCGTGGTGAAAACAAGTAAGGGTGCTTGGGCATGCTTGGGCCAAGTTGGAAAGCAGAAGCCACTCATGGCTCCTGTATACTTTAGGGGAAAGCTAAGCAGATGATGGTGATGTGTGTGTGGGCAAGATATCGAGGAAGCATCCATCAAAGGTATGCGTGCGTTGAAAAACAATGAAACACCATGAACAACCCGCATGGTAAGGGCTGTAAGTGGTTCCAAAATGGATGCCCTCGAAGGCATGCAAATATGCACTGCTATGGCTATCACCCCAAATTGACAACAGCAAGGCCCATCACTGGGTAATTGCAAGTCTGGCAACAGAGGACCTTCACTGGTTCATGCTTAAGGGCTGGTGTTTGTTTCCCTATACTGTACACATTCAAGGGCTTTGGAATTGATATTGTGCAGCGTGACACTTGACGACTGCTCTGGCTTTGATTGTTTCATCATGCTTTATGGGTGCAGGCAACATCATTGCGGAGTCAGAGGATTGGTGTGTCTTCCACAATGCGGGCACAGGCGTAATGAATTGCAATGCTCCTTCTCAGGAATAGACTCACATCCCACGGCCAGATCAGGCGGAGCTCAGTGGCAGCATGGTACTTTCACTGGCCTTTCAGATCCGACGCTTGGACATGTTGCGGATATTGCGACCAGGTTGAACTGTAAGTGCTTCATGTTTGGTAGAATCTGCTTATTTGTGATATTGCAGTGAGCATTGAGAGCGCAATTTCAATATGCGAATCGGACGAATTTTGTATGACTGTTGAATTTTGACTCAGGACATTTCTTGTGGATTTCCTGCAAAGTTTAGATGCCGTAAACTCGGCGAAGCCTTGCTACAGAACCTGAGCTGGCAATTCCTGAATTGTCTTGCATGGTTGTAAAGCCACCTGCAAGTGGTTGCTTTGATTGTCATTTGGTTCAAGAAGGGCTCTTAGGCAGTTGCCGATTCAGGAGAGATCATCACTGTGGGCTTTTCAGTGGGAGGGATGTTGGCACTTTCTGCGGCTGACAAACTTCTCACAGGGAACAATCTGCAAAAGGCAGCTTGGTGTGATTCTGATCAAAACCAACATCACTTTCAAGCAACAATGGTGGAATGTCCAAGCGTGGGTGATCAGGATCCTTTTGCACTGTTCACATGCCTCCAGGTTTGCATGTGCTGGGGCAGGGTTGTACTTGCAAAGCCTCACAGAGGGATGTACTCATTGATTTTCTTTGCCCTATGCAGCAAGGTCAAGCAAGCTCCGATGGACGTGAACGGCAACGTGGATGATGCTGGCACTTGCCGCCTACGTAATTTGCTTGGCAAGCCTTCACAATTAAACACTTGTATGAAGCATTGTCGTCCAACTTGCTCCAAAGAAGGTGTCAAATTTGTAATGTTTAAGACTATTAAGACTTGCCTCAACAGATTGATATACTGCGGTTTGCTTCCACTGCAAGGTTTTGTCTCCGTCCATTCTCCAGACTGTCTTCGAACCACATTTGAAGCTATGACCAAATGGAGGTTGTGTGCACGCCTCTTGACAGTGCTTTAGGAGAGGTACTGTACGGCTCCTGATGTCAAAACTTGAGCAACGCATGTTTTGTCTATGTAGTTCTCAAGTTCTCAAGCAAGAAGCCCAACTTGTCAATGCTGAGGACTCGACATTCCTTTGGCATTGCACTTTTGGGTCCATAAGCTAAGAGTTGAAGCTTCAAAGAACTTCGCACACAGGACAAGTTCGAATCATCTCAAATCAAGGCTGTGAATTTGCGGAGCGGTCTGCTCTCCAGATGCCCGAAAGGCAAGGCCAAAGAGGGCACCCTGTGTGCACTTGTTACTAATAGCTTCCTGTTTCTAGTAGTACTGCCAGGAGCTACTAGTAGCTTCTGGCTCCTAGTGGCGATGCCCTTTGTTACTAGTAGCAAATTATTTGCTTTGCAGAAAAAGAGTTTAGTTGGGGAGCTCATGGACACGAGCTCATGGACACGAGCTGCTGCGGTTTGTGGGCTTCCCTCGGTGCTTTCGTTGTCTCGAGGCCCTTGGTTTCCCTGGCCACCAACTTGGTCATACATTCGGAGCTTCACTGAAGCTGCCTGGGCACAGCATCAGGTGCGCCTCCCATGACGCCTTCGTATGAGTCTCCCATGCCACCGTCCGAAGTCTTCGAAGACAGCATCAGGCCTTGCAACATCATGCAGCTGGGAATCCCGTCGATGTCGAAGACTTGGCGGTGCCATTTGAGCCTTGGTGTCAGCGCAACCTCAGCCACACAGTGACGTCAGAATGTTATGTTTTCTATTCACAGACATACTGACATACTGTATAATGCATCAGAATGCCCTATATTTATACTACTCGTAGTACATACATACTTGTTGTAAGGAACACTTTGAAGATGCATTCGCCTTGCGACTTCGAAAGACACTTCCAGCTGGAGAAGTTTTGCGCATCCAGAATCCTGAGGAGATGGCTTTGCTCATTTCAACCCTGAAGAGTTTGGTTTTGCTGTTTAAATGTCCAAAACCCAAGGAAGCCCCATTCATGCAGTTTCTTCTGGTCAGGACCCAGTGGTGGACCTGACAACTTTGGATCAAAAAGGCACAGAGCTGAACAGATCTAATATAAATCCGGTGACCACGTTGCTTTCAATGAAGACCCTTGTTCAGATTTCCCTTCAAGATATTTCGAGATACTTCAAGCACAGATGTGCCAAGTACAGGCCTGAAATGCTGTGACGTTTGGTGGGTGCGTGATGGTGGACACGTCATGTGCTTCGGAGCATCCCGCGGCCTGGCATGGCGCCTCAGAAAGTGGGTGGAGTGCAAAGCGACACTCGTACAAATTTGAATTTCATTACTAGATGATTGGTGTTGTCCGAGAGTGGGGCAAACGCAGCAATGACTATTGATTCAATCAAAACAAACAGCTTTTTGATGCCCCTGAACAAAATAATATAACAAATATATATATATATATACATATACATATTGCTGAAATTATTGTAAACAATGTTGTCATGTTTTAACATATCAATAATGGAATATGTATGTAAACAGTAAGATATTGCTAGTACTTAATAGCATATGTCATATATACCTTATATATATACATTTGCAATAATTATGTGTATGTTTATAGATCAACAGTAACAGAAGTAAACTAGTGCTTAATCAAGAGTTAATGGTACCATAATCTAATTATTAAAAAAATAGTCTAAATGAAATAACAATATATATATGTGCATAATAGAATAGGTTGTAGTCTATTAAAGTATTGTTCAAAAAGAAATACTCATAATATTGCGGTAACACCCTCCAAGGAGCAAAAGTACGCGGATGTTCTTGCCCAATTATACAAATGAGTGCACTATTTCCTATATGTTGTTTGACAGAACGTTTTTCCTTTTCGCAGCGTCATAATGTCCTATAGTTTGTCCTCGTCACTCCGATACCCTCCAAATAATCCACTTGTTTCCCACATGTTCAAAAACCATATATGCAATAATGCAATATTTTCCTACTTTGATGTCCATGGGCTTTCGCACACTCAATTAGATTCAGCACTGTGTGTGTGTCCAAGAGCTGCAACTCTTGAAGTGAGGCTGAGGCTCTGGGTCACAAGATGTCTCTGGAAGCAGCCACTTGAGGATGATGGTTGTCAAGTCAACAGTGTATGAAGTTTCGTGGTAATATGTGGTAATATTGTTTGTCAAAAAACACCTGTACTGTGGTCCGTCATACGCCATCATGTGATACCAAGAACACATGCTGCAATGATCCATGCCTACTATCTCTGTGATATCCAGCGCGACATGGAAGGCACCCTTTTCTGCGGAGGTGGGGGGGTGACCTCATGTGCAGAACATCACAGGACAAAGTCTAGTCCTTCCAACTCTTCTCATAAATAAGCTTCTAATTAGTTACCAAGAAGCTTCAAAGACATACTAAACAGCTTTATTGTTACTACAGGTGAAACGATTCCCAGTGAAACGATTCCCAGCCAAAGTACGCAGGAGCGTGGAGAAGTGAAACTGTCTAAACTCTGAGTGTTTTGTCAGGTGCGTTGGTGTGATGAGTTGAGTTTTTCGAGGTAAGTTGGATGAGTTGAGTTGTGTGAGTTGAGCTGGTGTGAATTGTAATGGTGTAAGGTGAGTTGATATATGATATGGATAAAATTGTATGAATTGAACTTATATATATATATATATGTAGGCTACATAAATATTGTTCAATCAATATTTGTTGTAGTATTTTGTTTGCAATGCATATGCGAAATGAAGAGCCAAAGAGGAGCCCACACAAAGGGCAAGCAACAAAAAGGAGAGAGAGAGAGATGACACAAGTACAGAGATTGAAGCCACAAGCAGAGATGGCAGGGTAGTTAGGGGTAGTTAGAATCAGAGCTATATTGGAAGGGAGTCGGCCATCCATATCTAGCCGCATCACGGCAGATAATCCGAAGGGAGATTGTGGGCAATGCAAAAATCATAAAATCTATCCCAAAGAAACTGAAGTGCTGCCAAGATCGGAGAGAGGACAATGAGAAACTTATCCTTACGAGGCTCAGACAAACTGCAAAGCATTCTTGGAAAGTGAGGGACCATTATGCCTCCAAGTTGCCAGCTGGTCATCAGCCGTAGGCTCTCCGGCCTGTGGCACATGCATAGTAGCAAGATCCTCCGCAGTGATAACATAGTTAGCTTTCCCATGCGAAGTGCCAAGATCCATCTTTGCACGGATACCCGGGAGATATATCCTATCGTCGCGATGACACGGAACCCTGTCGGGGTCCATTTCATGGATTCGCAATAATGACAGTAGTAGAATGGCTGGAAAGTGAGAGGCTGCTGCGGAAGTTGAACAGGTTGTGATGCATATATGCAGCAATTTCCATGTCCATGTACTTTCCGTGATGCTATGTGCAGCATCCTGGGTTGCCAACATGCAGTCTACAGCATTGGCATGTGGGCCTCGCATGTGGATATCGACTTCAGCTTCTTTTGAGATCAAGGAAAGCATGTCAGGCAACATTGAAGCCAACGGAGATTTGCACCATACGGAGGTCTAGTAGCTGCAGCTAGTCACCCAGAAAAAAAAACACTGTTTACAAAGACATACAGCATACACATCATTGTCCGAATCACACATCACGCACTTTCGAAGTTGTAGTATTTCAGTTGTGCACCTTGTTCAGCACCAAAGTCGTGGATGGCCTCAGACAGAATCTGGAAGTGTTCGATGTTTAGTTTAGATCTAGTACGTAGTTGTTTTTGCTATGGTCACTGAAGCAAAGTGAGTTTTGCTTCGGTTACCTTTTTTGTTACGATATGTTCTTTGTCCTATAATTGTGTTCTTTGTGCAGCCTGTCTTTCTCGCATTTGAGGCCTATGGCCGGGATGGAAGCCCAGGAACCAACTCTGGAGGCCGACGGACTCATATGTTTCATTCATAGTTGCTATACACGTGTCCATTTGGCCGACAAATGCTACCCATTTGGCTGCGTTCTTGCACAAAAGTGTTTTTACAACCCAGAAAGAAGATAGAACAGTGGAGCTGGATTCATCATAAGCACTTTTTTTTTTAATGCAGGAAGCTGATCATATGGTCCAAGGATCAAATACAGATTCGGCCCCTTGGCTGAAAGCTCGGGAAAGGTCGGGAAGGTCCTGGGTCCTTTCTGCCCGCCTTCCGTGCTGAGGGAGAGCTGCAGTTCGAGTCGCCTCCACAGAACTCCTCCGAAGGCGAAGCCGAGGAGCCCGAGGAAGCTGAAGAGGCCAAGACCACCAAGGCTGAGGAGGCTGAGGAAGCTGAGGAAGCCAAGGTGGGCGAGGTCACAGTTGAGGTCCAGCCATCCACTGAGGCCACCATGCATCCTGGTTGCATGAGCCTTTTTTGGAGGCCTTTTTTAAACATGTTGCTTCTTTGTGCAGTGTGGATCAGAAACATTTTGAATGGGAGAAAGCGCTGTTTGTCTCATCGGATGGATAGTCGAAGCTTGCTGAGGGTATCGGACGCTGGGCTCTCCAAGAGCAATGAGGCCCAAAGAAAGTTTTCTTGTGATGTTGCTTAGCCAATGTATTTCACCTTTCTCGTTGAACTAGAATGAATGGCGAGGAGCATTCGAGGGAGACAGGATGCAGCTTGGAGCCGACAGATTCACAGGATTGCCAGCCTGATCAGCATCTCGAAGATGAGCTCGAGCAAAAAGAGCCAGCCAAACTTCAGGAGAAGAGCTGTGAACTGGGAAACACTGATTTTACAGATCGGCCAGGATTTGATCGACAGAAGTTCCCGCTTTGGGCGATAATCCGATAATTGATCATATGGTATATATATATATTCTTTACTATCAACGAATAGTCTGATCTCCCAATCTTGCAACTCGGTCCTCCAGGATCCAGGAAAGACACCGCCCAAGTTGAGAAGTTTCTTCCGGCGGCATGCCCACACCGAGGACCCCGTGACGTCCCGTGACCACGCTAAGCCACACTATGGCGAGTAGACTAGTCAGCAAGCAGAGCTCATACAGAAACCATGCTATTGACATTGGAAAGACAGCCTGCAAGCTATCCGAATGTGTTTGCCATTTCTTGATTTGCAAGTTTCACTTACCAGGAGCGAAGCAATGCAAAAACAAGTCCACAGACCGAGACTGAGACGGCTACAAGTGGTGGCACTATTTCAGAGGCTGCAGATGCACCAAGTGACAAGTGCCAAGTGCCCGATCAAATACGGGTAGATGTGGTACTGAATGCTCAGCCCATTGTCTTAACCACTCCGCCACCTCCACCACCGCCCTTGCCAGCCCAGCCAGCCCCAATCGAATCCCATCCACCGGCCGAGCCTGCCGAGCCTGCCGAACCGGCTGAGCTGGCCGAGCCGGTGGAGCCGGTGGAGCCGGAAGGGGCCGTTGAAGCAGATGAGGCCGTTGAAGCGGAGGCAGAAGTCGCTCCGGAGGCCGAAGAAGTGCAAAGCACTGTGGTGTTTGAGAAACCGAAAGGTGGAAAGAATGCAAGGCACGCAAAGCAGAATGAGACAGATGGAGATGACCAGGAGAAGGAGAAGCTTGAGAAGAAAGGCACTTCTTGCTGTGCAGAGTGTGGAGGTATGGCAAAAGACGGCTTCTTAAGGTTGTTTTGACAGGAAGTCCTTCAAAGACATGTTTGATCAAAGTAGGGGAGTTCTGATGAACCAATGTGCTGCACAAAGCTGTCATATGCGTTCGGATCCAAACTTCTTCAGCTAGCCATGTGGCAAATCTTGTTGTTGCCTTGAGCCGCGTTTGTGTAATTCTGCTCGTTCTGTGCAGAAAACCATGCTCAACACCTTTGCGAGTGTTTTGCAGCGGACAAGCAGTTGTTGTTAGCGCATGTCTATTCATAGGGCCACAAGCGGAAAACGCCCAGTCAGCTGTGAGCGTCTGAGTCAGGTAAGATGCCAGTGCAGGCAGGCCGGGTTTCGGTGCCTTCGGTGCTCCGATCGTAAAGCTGAGGCCCACACTGAAGTACCAAGCGGGAAGAGTAGTACAAGAAGGCGGTAAATGAGTTGAAAACAATATTTGCACCTGCCCAGCACCATGCGAACGTATGAGCATTCAATCATCCTTGGCTGCAAGGACCAAGTCTGCTGGTCCCTTCTTGAAGGTACCTTGTCTTTACTTTTGCCTTGTGCTATGTGCCTTAAAGGCAAACGGCAGACCCATTGCAATACAACAAGGCAGACCGATTGCCAGACCGACCCAACTGGTTTACAGTAGTTAGATGGATTAAAGAACGTTAAAGACAAACTTACAGTAGCGATGAACACCCCTTTCAGTGAACACTTATGTTGTATCAACACATAGCATGTTGCAAGAGAAGAAAGGTTGGAAGGATTGAAGGACCGAGACAAGGAAAAGAAGGAAAGCTACCAGGCAAGGTGTTGTTTGTTGTGCTCCCTCCCACAACCCCCATCCTGCCTTCTAATCACAAGAAACCAGCCAAACCAACAAACTATGTCACCATGTATTACTTTGTTGATTTTTGTTGCGATGTCCTGCTTGACATCGCAGCAAATGAACAGCTCAAAGGTCCAAACTTACGCGAGTACCAACAAACATGTACCAGCAACTCAGAGGCAAATAGCGGCGCTGCCACATAGCAGCCAAACAATTCAGAGATCGTAACTCTGGCAAGCACGAGCAGATTAGGTGAGAGGTCGCCTCTAGGCTAGTTCTTCAATTGCTATGCCTGAGGCAAGCCAAACAACAATTTGTTGATCTCTTCCTCGCCTGTGATCTCCAGGTAACTGTTTAAATCTCCATTACTGTTTTTGCTTTGGATCCATCACTCATTGTAGCCTAGGCTGACACGACGGAACAGGGAGAGCTGGTGAGGACAGGGTGGCATTTGTAGCTCCAATGTTTCGCCTCTTTTCACAGTGTTTGGAGAGGCGCGTGTGGCGTGCTTCAGCGGTGCCCAGGCCGTGTTCTTGCATGCGTTTGTGTTCGGACGCAGCGTCCGTTCTCACGTGACGCTTCCTGCGTTCAGGGCTCCCAAATCCAAAGCCATGCCGCCAGTGTGGACCCCAGTGGCCCAGTGCGCTCGTTTTGCTCTACGCTGTTGCATTACGCTCGTTTTTCTGTAAAGTCTTTCAGCAAAAGTCGTGCCTAATGAACTAAATCACTGAAGACTGAATGACCGTTCACCGAGGAGGGTGTGACCACTGTGCCGACAGCGGCACGAGGCGAAACGTCGCTGATTTCAGTTGTCACCGAAGTGTGAAGATGCACGGCACGGATGTATAGAATATGACCTTAATGATCAATATAGGTTGAAGGCCGTCGCTATTGGGTTGGAGGCCATCGCTGTATTATGACCTTATGCATATAGGTTTTCGTAGGAGTGCTGATGTGTTGCTTTCATCGTGTCTCCCTAGGTTCTCCCTCACTACGTATTGAGGAACCGAGGAGAACAGACTCAGACCGTAAGAGATCCACCGCCTTAGGGTTTTGCTTCGCTGCGGGATGAGGAGATTAGCACGAGGAAAAAATGGCCCTCGATCTCTGTCACCAGAGGCAAGGCACAGTGGCAGCATGCCGGCACAGCACTTGTGCAAAGCGCCTAGAGAAAGAATACAAAAGGACAGAAGAACATTACAAGAAGCAGAATAAGTATGTATAAGTCATAAGAAGTAGACTCATAATCAAATTTGGTAAAGGAATCATCGCAGTCTTAAAGGGTAGTGGTGTGGAGACGGGCTATACCTAGAATTTCCAGTGTTTGTTTTTTTTAGCTATGTTCAGTCTCTTGTTTGAAGTCCAATGTGAAGCCTTTGTGAAAAGGATAACTTTTCCTTGCACATTGTTTTTATATCTTTAAGCCTCGGTTGCAGTGACCACTTCTGGATCTCATAAACTCGATAGAGGCATCACGCCGTGCTTCTTCTGCAGGCACTCAAGGCACCTTGCAGACCTTTATTGATTGTGTTTGATATGCAGTGGTTTTATAGGCGTTTATCAAATCTATATCTCGTGTCCTCCGCCAATTTGCTTTCGTGCTTTTTTGTCACCTTTCATCAAGCCACTGAGCTCCACCTGGAACGTCAAGATTTCTTTACTGCATGTTCACAGATATTGACAAGGAGACACATAAAACGAACATAGCGAACATACGAACATTAATATGCTAATATATCATGTTCGATCATCTTGTCAACTGATATAAGTTTCCATGGGCCTCGAATATTTTTGTGAACAAACTTACCATGTTTCGTTCGGTTCACTTCACCTTTACCATCCTTTGCAAATTGCCTTGCAATAAAGATTGATGGCTCATCGCCGTCCGATTTGTTCAGCTGCGCTGGGGGCGTTCCTGGCATGCAGAGGACTGCAGTCGTGAAAAGAAGTCTGTAAACTGTGTTTGTTCTATAATGTTCTATATACATATTGGTTCTCTACTGATATAGTGTGCGACGCATATGTGCTCAGTTGGTTGTTGTATATCAATACTGTCAAAGGCTGTGTTATTCCTCAGCAGATCGTGCTGTTCATGTCACAATGTCACATATGCAGCAGCCGCAGGGCTTACATTTCTGGCTCCATGGCAATCCAGAATAGAGAGGCGGCCTGAAGCAGACCGGCTATTGAATGCAACCTGCCATTTGCTCCAGGAATTTGAAATTTCGACTTTGCTTTCTATTACTTACAGTATACATAGTATAAAATGTTTTTGTAACACTCCTTGCTTTGCAACTGTTGGTTGTTTTACAGCAGCACTTTGGCTTGACTTCCACAATTTCGTCCGAAAGTACCAGGTTCGGTGTGACCTTCCGGGCACAGCCAGAGTCGCAAAGCGTGGAGGCCACGCTCCGAGCTGTGGAGCTCCCCAGCTCACGCTCGACTCGACCTGTCAGGTGCAGTTGGCGCAAAACTTGCCCTTCATGATAGACAGAAGCCTAATTGCTGACAATGTCAGCTATGAGGCAGATGGTCAGAGTACTTTGCGAGCTTGAGCAAGAACGCTACTAGGAGCAAAGGGCATCGCTACTAGGAGCAAGGACGCTACTAGGGGCTCCTGGCCTTACTACTAGGAACAAGAAGCTACTAGGACCTTTTCGCCGCAGGGGCCGCTGGCCACGCTGCACGGCTCGAAGGAGTACCTTGAAGCCATGCAGCAATGGCAAGAGCTGCTACCTGAGCGCTTGGAAGACTTCAAGGATTGGCGCTGGTGGAGTGATCAATTTTTGACCAATTTCACATGTATACCATTGTGTAACATTTAAATACATGTTATAACCTTTGGCGTCTCAAGTGAAGGTCAAGGAGATGGAGGCATGGCAGCTAGAGCCTGGCCTCATCACAGCTCGCTGGCGTGTGGCTTTTGTGGCCCCGTTGCCTCCTAGCCCAAAACTTCTGGAGCTTCCGGAGGAGCTCTTCCTCACTGTTTGGACTTGTAGGAAACCGTAGATTTGTTTCAGCTTCATTGATCCCGGAGGACGTGCCGAAAGTCCCCGGTGCAGCAGTGCGAGTGGAAACAACACTGAGGCAGACCGAGCCAAAATTGGAAAGAGTGATTGAGCTTGGTTTGCTTATAGGACTCGTGGGGATTGAAGAAGACCTAGCAAGCCTGTACAAGGATAATTGGAGTTTCAATCTCAAAATTGGATTCCGGAACTCAACTCCAACCAGATGCTTCGGCTTCTCAGAGACTTCTCGATGAACCGTCGAGACGCCCCGACGGGCCCCGACGGGCCCCGACGGGCTCCGACTCCACGAGGGCAGAGCTCACGCTGGACGCCGAGGGCAAGGTGCTCCGCCACGAGGAGGCCATCGCCGCCGGCTTCGGCGTCCTGGATGCTGTGGCGCGTTACGAGCTGCTGACTGCCAGGCGTCGGGAGGTGCGAGCGAGCAGAAGCGAGGTTTCCTTTTTGTGCCTTGCAGTTTTCGTTTACATCGCAATAGTGCGTTTGTTTGTCTTCTTTCAAAGGAACCTAGTCTTGCTCGAACCAAAAAAGCGAGACTTGGCAGGTCGGTCCCGTCAGCTGGTACTGGCGTGTGTTGAAGGAGACCTCACTTGAGGAGCGGAATGGGGATTTGAACATGTGGCCTTGATGCAGAACATGTAGCCTTTGTATGTTCTTTCTTCCAAACATGTTTCTTATTTCTTTGAGGAGATGGCCTTCTACACTAACAATCAGGCCACGACCGAGGAACTCGAATGGCGTTTTAACGAGATGGTGCTCAGCTGAGACATTGGTGACGTTTTGGTTTGGTGAAGCTTACACTCATTCTGTCCAACCGCGAAGAACTCTGGGTACATCACAAGATGAATGCATACTGCTTATACCAAGGTAGCACGAAGCATGTTCTTTGGTGATTGTTTCCAAGGTAGCACGAAACTTCCTATACGGTGCCGTTCTTGGTGTGCTCTTTTGGATTACGCTGAAGATCACCATAGCTGCTCGCATGGCGAACCTGCTGGAAGAGAGGGCGGGTGGAGCGCTGTAAAAGAGCTTGTGATCACAAGCATGCTTTGTCTCGATTTCGAACAGATTCCACACAACTTCTGCAAATCAACAGTGTATGTATATATATAAGTATTTATAAGTAACTATATAAATAGTTATTAATCAATTAACATTTAGTAATATGTATATTGATTATATAGATACTGCATAAAGTTCTTTGAACTTGTGCCAACCCTTTAACCTTCAATGCCTTCAATCGATCTTTGACCACTTGCGGCCTCTCGGCTCAAGGGTGTCGTGAGCACAGCTGCGCAGTGGCCCGCTTGGGCTCAGCTGTTGGGCTCACGATCTGACCGAACCGAACACATCTCGCATGTTTTCATGCGGATCCAAGTGCTATGTGGACTGGTGGCTCAAGTTTGTTGCACTGAGCCTTGTGTGGTTGCCTCAGGTGAAGATTTGGCTCAAGAGTTCTGAGGTGTTCATTGCAAAGACAGTGATTGTGTCTTCAATCCACTGTGCTGAATTGATATTGAACCACAATGCTGCCTTGACTAGCAGCCTAGCAACCCCAAATCAGACACGCCATGATGATCTCTTATCAAATAGGTGCAATAGTCGTTTCATGTCTTTTCTCTTGTTCCGACCGAGGCCTTACACTCCGATGAATGTGATTTGCAGGCAACTAGCCTTACACGTCTATGCATGAAGCCTAAGTCAAGACCCATCGCTGGCTGCGAGGTGGAGCTGATCCAGACCGCGTCTGTTTTGGAGTCGCGACAATCCGTTTGGACCCCCAAAACTCATTTCATTCGCCTTCTGTCGCACCTTCTCTGGGCACTCTTCCGCGCTTCCGAGGTGCGACATCCTCGAAGCGCGGGTAGAGATGTGCATCTCGGCTGTAGACCCTTTGCGACAAAAAGAGACCAGAGACCTGGTAGGACTGAGAAGCAGGGCTGTACCGGCCAAGGTTCGAGGATGCCTCACTGCCAGCGTCTGCTTTCGACCGCGAGGCAAGCGGTAGTCTTCGACCAGTTTTAGTGGTGTTTGGTGATGGAGTAAAGCACATTGGAACCAACCTGAGCCTCCAAAGGGGAAGACAGTTGAAACCGGGCCCGTCATAGGCTGTGAGAGTTGATCGATTCATAAACAACTGTGCCTCCCTACGTGCAAGCTGTGCGACAGGTGGTGAACATGACATTGCAGACATTTGCAGACTCATATGAACTTAAACCTATACAGCCTATACATATCATTACATATTGCAGTATTCAATGGCTGTATATGTTGGGGAAGACATTGATCTCTCAGCCATACTTTCCTTTTCACTCCATTGAACATCTCAACATTCAAAGCCATTCAAACCTGATAGATTCATCGGCTCCTTCAGGTTCCTGGCTCTTTTCTCAGGACGCTGCTGGCCATTGAGGAGGCTACGAGCCGGGATACTTTTGTTTTGGGGTAGAGAACCAGCTTGGACCGCGGAGATGCTCATATAATCACATATATATATATATATTAGAGCCTGGGCCTGGGTGGGCCTTTTCAATCAATGGTTACTGTGCAGATAGACATGGGGTCTTGGAACTACTTACAAATCCGTCTGAGCAGTTATTTCTTTCAAGTTGCATTGTCCTGTGATTGATCAAGGAAGAGGGGAACAAAGCTAAGGGTCTAGGAGGTCTCTTTACTGGCAGGCAGCGCACCTATTTTATAAATAGTTCCAGATGTAGTCTGGGGGTATGTGATGAGCCTGACAGTTAAAGAGGCCCACCCAGACCCTCATATACATATATATATATATATATCAAGTCAAAGCGCATAAGAGGACTCCTGGTGCAGTGTTGCCCTCCACGGAAAGAAGGCAAAAGAATACATACGAATACCTTTACTCTCATCGCCATTTCTTTGCTGACACTGCACCATATTGCCATGGCGGCAGTGGGGTTCAAGTTGTCACAGCCCCTGCAGGTCAAGCCCAAACTGCTGAGAATGGCCAGCAATAAGACGGTGACAGGAGCTGAATGCTGCAAGACGTGTTTTCTGCATTTTGCATTAAAGTTGTCAGTGCGACGGCAAAGAGCGTTTGAAGCAGCATGCTTTCAATTCGCACCGTCATGTAATGTGTTATGCAGGAGATGTGAATGCAAGTAGCACCACCAGTACTGTTACGATCAGCTCTGTGCAACTTGGTAAAACAACAAAAGACATGTATTTGCTGGATTCCTATACGCAGTTGGCCTGCATCATGGCATAGATCGCCTTGCGCAGATAAAGCTCAATGAACATGAATGTGAAGATCAATCCTGAAGTAAACAAGTGTAGCCGAGGGATTCGCTTCCTGTGCTGGGTGCTGCATCTGCCTTTAGCGCGATAGTGATCCTCACTGCGCTTTGTCTTTTCGGCTGTTTGAAAGACCAGTACCCTGCGGTCTACTTGAAGAAGGCCCGCCACCTTTGTTTACACTCCCAAATGCACAGACTAGTCTACTCAAGGATTTATTGTACCATAGCTTTCAGTGTTTAGGCTTGACCATAGCTTTCCCTGTCAATGCTTCTTTTTGACAAGATCTGCCTTTTCGTGGCAAGGCTAATGAGCCAGGCAGCCATGGGGAAACTCCGCCTGAGATCAATGGCTACTGTGGGTGGGTGAGTCCCTGTTGGAGGTGGGAGAG
Source organism: Durusdinium trenchii (assembly GCA_963970005.1). Lineage (NCBI taxonomy): Eukaryota > Dinophyceae > Suessiales > Symbiodiniaceae > Durusdinium > Durusdinium trenchii. The sequence continues at coordinate 860,277 of CAXAMN010021374.1, forward strand.
TGAGATGTGTCGGGACGTGTTGGGACGAGGGACCACGTTGATGTGCATGTAGGCTTACTGTGGGCGAGATTGCTAACCACTCCAACCTTGACCACGGGATGCTTGTCCAGTTCTGTGATGCTGCTGTCATGTGCTTCTTGTAGCAGCCCCAGCGTCTTTGAACAATCATACTGGGTGTTGGCCAAACTACTTGAGAAGCAAGTCTTCTTTGCAAGAGCTGCTATTAGGTCTACGGGCCTGCCAGCACTGTTGATCCTGTGCCCACTTTGTGCTTTCGGTGGTGGTGGCAGTGCTAGCAGCTTGAGCATGCTGAGCTTCGCAAACGTAGCTCAGGGCAACCCGTCATAGAAGTCTGTTTGGCCATGTGAGCTGTTCGTGGGTTGTCTCCCATCACATTCTATTTGCTTCAGAGTCTTTTTGTCTTGGGTTTGCCAGTGGTTGGCCCGTTGCAAAAGGAAGCTGGACAACATACGCCTATCCTGTCTTCGTTTGGTACACTGTAATTGTCACTCAGGCCGGGGTCGTTGCCATCTTGCTTTTTGCAGCTTGTGCTAATGAGTGAGAAAGCCGGATGTAATGATAGTCAAGTTTAGTTTTCACATATTGAGCGGATCTCGGTGTGCGTTAGCCGCCGTTAGCCCTTTAGTGTTAGTTACACGATTAGTGCAAGCCGACCTCGTACCTAGAAACAGACCTGAGAAATGGCCAAGAACAACAGGTCAAAACTGTTTTTGCGTCACAGAGTCAGAGATTGGGATTTAAACATGCAGGTACACAGGGATCATCAGTCCCTGCTTCCCACTCTCATCCACAGCTTCATTGCGTGTGGTAGGATGAGAGTGCCGCACCCTATTGCTTGGACTGCACAGCAAGGGGTGAAGTAGGTAAGATCCCTAGAGACAGTGACACGCTCTGACAATGGTTTTCAGTTAACTCAATTCCCAGGAGAAAAGGAATGGCGTAACGGCAAGGTGAAGAGTCCGATCATTTGAAGTTGTGTTATATAACAAAATTGTTCCAGTCGCACGACTGCAGCGGCAAACTCAAAGTCAGCGGAAAGCGCCTGAGGGAAAAGGCTTTGGGGAATAGCATGAAAGGACCATGGAAACAACCAAAGAAGGACTGGAGTCACAGCTTAATCA
>CAXAMN010021374.1:864359-884203 GCA_963970005.1 Durusdinium trenchii
AGTAAGGCCAGGAGCCCCTAGTAGCGTCCTTGCTCCTAGTAGCGATGTCCCAGTATGTCCTGCAGGACAGGTACCATTCTTGGTCCATTTGATGGTCCATCTGAGGTTTGTTACGTTTCATGACCGTCATGATGCCGTCATTGTGCTCAAGCTCTTTGCACCTGGTGGCAATGAAGACATCATTGACACTTGGATGTGTGTTTTGTTTTTGAAAAATCAACTGTTGATTGCTTGCAACATCTTGGCTTTGGATCAGCATTCTGGTCCACTTTCAGGCTGAGCTCCCACCAGACACTGATGATGTGATATGGAACGATTTGCGTCCAGCACAATGGTCACTGGACTTGTTTACAGCTGATGCCTTTGTGGATCTCAGAGTGCAGCATGTGATGGTCACTGCATAAGTATGTTGGCTCAGGCAATGGGCTTGGGATTTAATTGGCTACTTGCTATTGGCCCTGGTATTCCTGATCTTCCTTCCCTTGGTGCACCGCTTGCAGATAATGTGTGACACAGCTGCGCTCATCAGCGCAGTGTGAAGATGCCTTCCGTGATGTCGTTCGAGTTTTGCTGGGAAACAAGATCTGACTATTTAATGCAGTAGTCGGTTGAAGTGAGGGCGACCTTCCAGGTCGCCATAAATGCCAGCTTCACAAACGTGACGATCTGGGAGCAACATGGCCAGAATTGCATGTGGACTGGCAGTATTTCTCCCATGGTTTTTGCCGCAGCGGGGACAGCTTGGCAGACTTTTCTTCAACACTTTCTGAGGAAGAATTCTGCTGAGTTTGCCACATTCATGGATCGACATCATGCGACTTCAACTGGCACTGAGGTGAACATGTTCGAATGTCAAGATGTGTGCAAGTTGCATGTTGCATGTGACAAAATTGAGAGCGAAGAGAGCGAAGTCTGGCTTGTGATAGTTTCAACCATGTGACAGGTTCAAGTTACTACCTTTGTTTCCTTCCCATGTACAGTAAGTTACCCACCCTCCCCAAACAAACATGGAGCAAGCAAAACAAAGTTTCTTGCACTTTGTTCTTATTAGCGGGGTCAGCTCTCCAAGGTCTTGGAAGTTCTTTCTGACGCTCTTGTTGGACCATTGATCCTGTTGCTTGCCTATCCTGAGCAGCCATGAAGCTTTAGGGTGAGTCGCTTAAGCTAACAGCTCCTGAAATGTGGACTTGCCCTAAATCATGAAGACACACTTGGTGTTGTTGAACAGAGAAGCAGACTGTCCACAATTGTTCATGATTTGACAAGAAGTATGCAGCTAGTTTCATTACTGTATATGAATATGCTTGTTTGCAACATCGGGCACGTCACGGTCTCAGGAATTTCCTGATCGGAGTGCTTTGCTCAATCCTGGCATCCATTCTGGTCAACTTCTTCGTGCTGAAGGCTGGTCTTTGTCTCACTGCTGCTTCAAAGACTCGATGTGTTACGACGTGTGCCCTTTGAGGCACGTGGAGTCTTGCAGCAACTTGCCGAAGAGTGCACTGCGTCTACCTGTGACACCTGTTGAGTCGGTGAGTCGTTTGCGTTTGCGAGTTCTATGGATGAGTTTTTGCAGTGAGGCACCTGTTGCAAAGATGGTACTATGTTTATTTGGTTATTTTGGTTCTCTTCGTGACTGCTGTGGGCAAGTCACTTACCGACGTTGTGGATGACTTGTTCAAGACTCCAAAGGACACTGGAAGACATGCAGATGAGGAATGGAAGGCAAAGTTGAAAAGTGGAAGAACACACACATGCAAAAAGCTTTCAGTTTTTTTTGTGGAAGAACATGCTCTTTGGTTTTGAGGACATTCCACTTCGATTGGCCGAGAAGTTCGCAGATAGCACTCTTTTTTACATGGACTTTGTCATATTGCGCCCACCCCAGTGTCTTAGCACTTTGTATAGCCTTCCTGAAAGCTAGTTTGAGTTTGGCCTCAGGAGTTGCTGCGTCTACATGTTGGCGATGCTTCGGCTGATGCCGCTTTATCGGTACAGGATCCACAGTTGTATCTACGAGGACCATGTTTGGAGCAAGTTGATGGTCTGTTGATGCTTTAAGAACCATGTCGACCCAACCGCTTGGTTTCTGGGTCTTTGGACCTGAAGGAATCGCTGGCAATCTCGAAATCAGAGCCAGAGGATCAGGACCGACGATGATCAAAGTCTTTTTCTTGGTTGACAACGGTGAAGGAAGGTGACATGGAAGGTGATTGTTGCAGCAAGCAAACTCTCAAGCCGAGAGCTTCGCTTGGCAACTTGGCAGGACTACAATGGCATGGGAGGAAGGAGTGCTCGTTTAAGCTTGATATATGTCTTAGTGCTCGTTCTTGGCATCTAAGCGGCAACATGAGCTTGGAGAAGAGGGAGGGAGATACGGAGATATGTCATCAAGAAATTCAGCAGCATCCAGAACAATACTGCAAGATTGTTTTATTTTGGCACATCAATCCGTGATCAGAATCAGGCACGCTAGCGCCTGTGATTACCATCTTTGGAGCAATCTTCTTTGCAATTTGCCGGCTTGTTTTTACCTATTTGCGCTTTGGCTGCAGCTTTGTGGACAATTGTGAGAGGTGGATGGAACGTTTGGAAACGCTTTGGCTTTTGGCTTCTTCCTTTCCTAGGTTTGTCTACGCCGAAACCCTCAAGCCAGACCTTGGTGGCCTTTTCTGGCAGCTTGGCTGCTCTGTGTGATCTTTGGAGGCTACGCCTGGCATCTTGATCTTTCTCCGTTTCATCTACTTATTATATCTATAGTTTTTCCGGTGTTTTCATGTTTTTTCTATTTTAGCCCGCGGGGAGGGGCCGCTGAGGTAGTAGCTATAGGGAGTCGGTAGTAGCTTACTTAAGCTACTAGGAACTGGACGCAAGATAGCTCACGCACTACTGATTTGGTTCCTAGATGTTTAAGAAAACTTAAGTTTTGCAGCCTTTGAGGGGCTTTTACGAAGGAGTGAGCTAAGGCACCAGCAATTGAAACATGCGCAGCAGGGAACTTTTTTGCAGCTTGGCTCATTGGGATCGATAAAGATGAAACGCTTGTTTTAGCCTAGTTCACATGAACTCAAAGCCAAAACAATGCTTCATTCTTGGCTTTTGAGCTTGCCGTTTTTTCAGGTACATCGCTTTGATGACTGTGCTCCTGCTGCAGAGGGCTCCGAACCCTGCCCCCGGCATCATCTGCAGTACAAGTGTGATTTGCCTGCAGCAGGGAGAAGACGCATCAATATTCTACCAGTTTTGAAAGAGTTCCGAGCAACACAACATACAGAATGAGTTTAGATTGACTTGCTTCGCTTGACTCTTCTTGTGTTGCCTTCAGCAATCAAGGCGTTGTTCATGGCCTTTTCGTACTACACATTCCTTCACAGGCCTCCGGAGCTTTCCAGAAACACCTGAGAACGGACTAATAGCATCGTGCTTATGCAAAACGCATAGTGTTTCGATAAAGATACGGACTGCCATTTTGGTTCCAGAATCGAGGTTTCGATGGGAGCAGCTTGAGTTCAGTGAAATTCCTGCCAAAGTGAGTGAAGGCAGGGTGTTTCAAGCAATAGCTATTGTAAAAGTGGCAGAGCGGCAGAGCCAGAGAAGCCTTAGTTTCCCACGGTCTAGGAATCATGTCAATCAAGCCTAAGCTCTTCTGCGCCGAACTTTGTAGCTTTTTGCGTCTCCTTCCTACATACTACTCGATCCGTAAATACTACAATTATATAGATCAATTAGCTACTCCCGAAGTTAGCTTCTGGCTACGGCCTGCCCTGCTTCAACCCCAAAAAGAGACATACTCTAAATATGTTTGTTCCCAGTACTTCCATGACCGTCCAATTGGTTCGACCAGAGGGTGTCGCAGGTGCACCGGAGGTTCCACGCGTGTACGGCCACTACAAGCAGCGACTCAGCGCCGTTGGAGTCCACTTTTTGTTACTAGTAGCTACTTCCTCCTAGTAGTACGAGGAGCGCCTAGTAGCATTCTTGCTCCTAATAGCGATGCCCTTTGCTCCTAGTAGCTTCTTGTTACTATTCCATAGCTCAGTTCCCCTCTCAGTTCCCCTAGGCCTGAATTGCCTCCCCCCGAAGTTGCTCGGCCAGCAGAAATTGCGTTTTGGAAAAGCGAGCTTCCTTCGAAAGCGTATGATGACAGACCTTGGGAGAAAGGCTTGCGATTTGCATCCTTCCCAGGTGGCAGACACAGAAAAAAGAGCTTTCGCAGCTTTCATTGCACGATGCAAAGACCTGTTCTCACCCTACCTTCAGCCGAGGCAAAAGGAGAACACACGATTACAACGAGCAGCCACCACCATGCGCATGCGGGTCAACACCTGCTGCGATGTGGAACCAGAGCGGCGTGAGACACGGCACAAGGTGGGTGGGGCCGATGACGAAAGACATGAACGAAGTGCTAAACACTGTAGAGAAAATAAGACCACCAGGTCACCAGGCATTTTTCATAAAGTATGATGTGTTTGTGTATTCCTAGCCTTCTTGAGTCTTGAGCAATTTGTTTGTTTTCGGATTCTTGATCCTTGGACTGTCAAGTGGATTGCGAGCTCAGCCCTGTGTTGCTCGCCAGACGATGCCACATTAGCGCCAGCAGCGGTGCTGCATCGAGAGAGAGAAAAGTGCAGCGGACGATGCTTCGATGCCAAACAGCGGACGGTCTTCGATTGATGATGGAAATAAGATGTGTTCCGGAATGTGTGAACATCACAATCAAGGAAATGGGATTTCTCCGGAGGCCAACACCTTCCAACACACTTTTTAAGGGTATCGTCAGCGTTGATCATCAGTGTGGAGGTGTTCTTCAGGGGTTTGGGAGGTACAATACCAAACACAGACCACCGAGAAGTTGTGGTGCACTAATTGAATGGCTTCAATGACTTGCAGACGTTGTTTGTCCACTTCTTCCAGTCTCTTTCCCTAGCAGCAGGCCGCTTCAGACAATCTGAGGTCAAGGAGGAGTCGTGATGCAAATCATTGAGTTCTGAAAGAAACAGAGACAACTTGTGAACCACAACTCAGCTCATTAGTAGGATGCATTGTGCACGATATGCAGCAAGTGAAGTCTGAAAAGAAACTGGAAGGTTTTGCACACTCTAAGACCAGTTCTGATCTTGCTTTCAGCTTGCCTGCGTGTCAGGAGCCTCGCATTTGGAAGGTCACTTGTTGTTCAGTTGCACGGATGCTGACAAGACTGGACGAAAACAGACATGACAAGCCACCAGACAGTCCTACTTGTGGGGGCAGGCAAAGAAGCCCCAACCTCGGTCTGGAACCTTAATCAAAGCTTTTATTTGACTGTCACATTGAAGCAGGAAATATCCAATCCCGATGCACTCCTTGTGTTGTTTTGCTTTGTGTTTCACACTCTTGCACCCTACGAGCCTTTGGCTCAAGCCTTGCGCTGAGCCGGCGTTTTTCTACAATGAGCCGCTGGAGACTGAGCAGCGTGCCACACCAATCAATGCAGATTGGGAATCTTTCCAAGGTTAACGACCACAGCTTTTTCAAGCTCGAGGTCTTTGGGCAAGATGTGTCAGACGTGTCACTTAGAAGCCGAAGCAGCCAGGTCAATGGCCGAGTTGTTCAACCCGTGCGAACGCCAGGTCAACAAATTGACCCGAGTGAACAGATGCCTGACAGAGAGAAAGGCCGGCGGAACAGCTGTTTTCCACAGGACCCACTCAAAAGCAAGGACGCTACTAGGGGCTCCTGGCTTTACCACCAGGAGCAAGAGGGCGCTACTAGGGGCTCCTGGCATCGCTACTAGGAGCAAAGCGCATCGCTACCAGGGGCTTACTCAAAAGCTGCAGAGCTTCAGATCTCCATTTTGCATAGGTGGGGTAGGCCGCCAGAGGTAGTAGCTAGAGGTAGGTAGCTGGTAGGGAGAGGTACAAGTAAACTACTAGTATGGGGCTCACGCTTCTTCGCACTAATGATTTGGTTTCCAGATTTTTTTGGGAAACTTGCATGTTGATTCATATTGATACTGCATCAGTCCTGTCCAGTAATCTCTCGGAATGTCCAGCCTCGTTTAGGTGTGCCCTACCCTTTTCCTGGGTCCATGCATTTTTGTTTTGCAATCCTTTTTCATGACGTTAAAGCTGTGGCCATTGTTTGATTTGCTGGCAGTGAGACTTGGTGTGTGGGTCTGGATATATACATTTCCATCTGCAGGCCTCGTGCCAAGTCGCCACTTTCTTTCTGTCAGCGGAGTGTTGCCTCTGCCAGGCACGCAGCGCCTGCGACGTGCAAACACAGATGGCAAGGTCACTGGCCTGAAGAAAACATCCCAAACATGGAGGGTCACTGACGGTCACTCGCGAGTCTTTGAGTTTTCGGATTTGTGACTGATTGATCTCTGACATTCCATTCATTCAGAGTCATCCCATGCAGGGACCACTCGACACTGAGGTTCAAGCTTCGAAGCCCGTCACGAGGCCCACAGTCCAGGCCCTTCAACCGGGTTTCCGAGCCTATTGACCACCGTGGCAGGGCCACCGTCGCAGCGGAACGGGAGCCTTTCGATCCTTGGGCTTCGGACTCGGAGGACGCCGGCCGTGGGGTTGAATATCCAAGACGAGAGGTGCATGGATTGGAATCGAGAGGTTTCCAGGATTTTGCTTGTCAAATCGACTTGGTGCATGGATTTTGCTTGGAGCACCATGAGTTTGTTTGGTCACAGGATGATTCCGAAATCCCTGTCATCACAGCCAATCCCGTGAGGCCGTGCACGAAAATTCTATTCTCACAGATTTATGGATCTTGAGTAGATGGAGTAGAAAACTGATGTCGCAGCAAGCCGCCCAACACCCAGGCGAAAGCCACCCATCCCCAAGAGCACGAAGACAAGCGGAACAGCCGGGACAGATGTCGGGACATGAAGAATAGCCTTGCTTGTTTTTCCAATCAATATTGGTGAAGACAGAAAGGCTTACTATGACTAGATGAGCTTGTGTCGGTGATTGTTGCAGGACGGGACTGGAATTGCCTTCAGGGCGACCGAATCCACTCCTGGCAAACCAGAACTCAAGGCGCAGACCGAAGAGCTGAAAGCTGTCAGCGCTGAAGCCTTCAGCTTTGCAGGAAAACCCAGCCGCCTGAGAAGCGACTAGAGGTGCGTCGACAGCATTTATTTGTCTAGGTGAGGTAAAAGGAGAGATAAAAATAATCGAAGACAGATTAACCATATAGCATCCATACAAACAGGATGCTGAACACAAGAACAGATCGGATCAGGAGTAGGGGTCTGGATCAGCGTCTAGGATCAATGGCCACACCGGATAAGCGACCAGCGACCAGATTAGATGGATCAGTGACCACTTTGGATCAGAGACTGCGGATTTGATGGATTTGCGACCAGTATTAATGGAGAACACCCAACCCCATCCGCAAATCAACCCAACCCCGCAGTCTCCATGCAGTATTCATGCAGACTGCGGATTTGCGGATAGTTGCTCACAAACACCCAACCCCACCACACTTGATCGGTCGTTCAGATCGGTCACCCACACACCCACAGACCACCTGACCCGACCATATCCGACCATTCCGGATCGGTGGCCAGGATCGGGTCACCATGGGGAACCCGGTGGTCAACATCCGCCACCCTTACCTGTCGCATGGGTCTACTGATGCTAATTCTTCCATTTTGCCTTCCATCTTCAATCACAGCTTCTTGCTAGTTTCTAGTCTGGCAGTTGCTCATCTACTGTCATTAGTGCGAACGCAAAATCGCTAATCGAAGGTGATCACGTGAACCTTATCACTTGTCATATGTATATATATATATATCAGGTTGACTTCTAGAAGAGCCGCTGATCCGACAGTCGTCACTCAGCACGAAAACTGGTCGCTGATCCGGACTCACTGATGTCAGACAGTATGGTATAATCGGTATAACCGTTATTTATACTATTTCTAAACGGGGGGTAGGCTGCTAGGAGGTGGGTAGTAAGGTAGCTAGGTAGCTAGTAGGGAGAGGTAGCTAGCACCTACAAGTAAGCTACTAGTATGGACGCAGGATGGCTCACGCTATAGTAACAAGTGCATCGCTATCAGTAGCACGTGCATCGCTACTAGTAGCTAGAAACTACTTGTAGCGATGCACTTGTTATATCCAGACACGGTCGCACATCGGACTGGACGGTTGCCAGTACGGTTGGTTTGATTGTTGTCTAAGCGTCTACGTTATACTTTGATCTTTATCGTGGTGATGGACCCAGATCCTACTTTAATGTGAGAGAACAGTTGCGAGAATGGATGGCGATGCAGGGCTGTCAACAATCAGCTTGGTCCTTTATCCAGCGGTCTTGATTAAGCGCACATGCAGGATTCTTCTACACCAGAAACCAATGCAGTGCGGACCTCACTGGCCAGCACACAAAGAACTTTGTGACCTTACGACTGACTGCTATGCTGAGTCACTTCCCGGCGATCGTGCGTCTCCCTGGGGTGCCCCAGCGTCATGGATTCCATGGATCACTGTGGGAAAGTCACCTTATCAACGAAACAAACACGCTTTGCTGGACTCTGTTTCTCGCTTTTCCTTTTTGAGATGCTTTTTTTGTCTCGTTTCCAGGTGTTTCCTTGATTGACACAACCTTTAACGGTTTCTTCTTAAGTCAATGGGTATTCGACACGGTGTTTGGTTCCGTCCAGATGTTTGAGATGGAATGCCCGTTGTGTCTTCAGGTTCCAGATCCCCGAGCCGCCCCAACCCGCTGCTGCCAAGCTCGAGGTCTCCCTCAGTGTCTCGACAGGCGAGGATTTCTTTACTCGTCGATGATTGAAGGATGTCTTCGTTCAGAGGTGCTTAGTTAATGTTGGATGCTGATTAGTAAACCGGACCTCAATAATGCTAATTGTTTCCAAAATTATTCCAGATCCCATGTTTGAAAAAGTGGTCCTGAATAATGCTAATTTGTTTGGTGGACCTTTTTTTTTATTGGACACTTTATAAGGGTTTGAATTCCTTCTGAACCCTGTCCACCTGCACTCCCCCTCCCTTCCCAGGCAAGCAGATAAGAGAAGTGTTTTGCACTTGGAAAAAAGATATGCTCATGGAATCTTCCTTTACTTAGCTCCTCAGGCCAATGATTATGATTCATTAGCTGGCATAGGTTTCTCTAGGTTTCTTCAAAACTGACAGCTTTCCAAAACCACCAATTCCTAATTAAATCCTCTAAAAAACATTGCTCCTAAACAAATGTTCAAGGTAGTAGACCAGGAAGGCACCTGATCATCAATAATAGATTTGTTTTAGGGGTTCTCAATTGTGAAAAGTTTTTCCACTGGAAAAAAAAAGATTTGCTCATGGAATCTTCCTTTACTTAGCTCCTGAGGCCAATGATTATGATTCATTAGCTGATATAGGTTTCTCTAGGTTTCTTCAAGACTGACAGCTTTCCAAAACCACCAATTCCTAATTAAATCCTTTATAACACATTGCTCCTAAACAAATTTTCAAGGTAGTAGAACAGGAAGGCCCGTGATCCTCAATAATGAATGTGTTTTAAGGGTCCTCAATTGTGCAAAGTTTTTTCCTGAAGAAAAGTAAAAACTAGTAATTCCTAATACTACCAAGGGATGCCTCGCAAAGTCCCTGCTGAGGAAACACTGAGGAAGCTTGAGCTGAGAGCTGCGTCTAACTCACAGCTGCACATGCTGCTACTACTACTACTGCTACTACTACTACTACTACAAAGAGAGAAAGGAAACTTAATACTACAATCAATTACAAAAAGGAATCCTCACAGGAACCCAGATTCGTTTTGGTGGTAGTTTATTATAGAGGGTCCCCCATTTGGTTGAAGGAGGGGGGGGGACCCCCCTTTACTAATCAGGATCCAAAATTAGTAGTAGCGAACCTTGTTCCTAGTAAGGCCAGGAGCCCCTAATAGCGTCCTTGCTCCAAGTAGCGATGCCCTTTGTTGCTAGTAGCATCCTGTCTTCATGGACCGAAGTGCTTTTTCAAGGAAGCGTAGTTTAAACTAACTGCTTCATTGCAGGTGACAGACGCCTCCATGACACCTCGAGGTGAAGTCCTTCGTTTCTCGTAGACTGTACCGATAAATTGGCAGTCTCTTAAATGACAATGTCTTAGAGTACCTTCCTGTTAGTAGTAATGCCAGGAGCTACTACTAGCTTCTTGATACTAGTAGCGATGCCCTTGAGGAGCCCGAGATCGGAGCCGCAAAAGGACCTTCGTGTCACGCGCCGCGATTCTTTCAGGACCTGGCTGTGAGTCAATGTGACCCATGTAGGACGGATGGAAGCCCGCGAACCCCTGAGACGTTGGAAGCCAATTTGAATTTCCTTGAATGGATTTGAACTTGGAAGCAGAGTCGAATGGTTGAATAGCTTAGGACAGATCCTGCAGTGTATTTGCAGTCCTTGTTGCAGGAGACCACATTTATATACTTAGAAGCAAAGCAGAATGAAGCTTCTTGATGATGTGGAACACACAGTACGTGCCTGTCAGGATCGAAACATCAGCATCGTGTTTTGTCAGGAGACTCCGACCACTGCCACAGAGCCCTCGCCCCCGCCATCGCCACCCTCACCCAGTTGCGCGCGAACTGAGATGCGTCACAAGGTGCAATGTGCAACCCAGCCATGGAAGCTACTAGGGGCTCCTGGCCTTACTACTAGGAGCAAGAAGCTACTAGGGGCTCCTGGCATCGCTACTAGGAGCAAGAAGCTACTAGGAGCTCCTGGCCATACTACTAGGAGCAAGAAGCAGTGGCGACGTTGGGATCTGGATGGATGTCGTGTTTGGTCAGGTTGCAGCTCGCAGCCTGTCCCGCCTCTATGCAGAGGAGGAGCCCAAGGTACCTCTGAGAAAGTCAGGAACACCACTACTTTGATGATTCACACACACACTAACACCAACACTGGAGAATCTTTGACATGTTCATGCAGTCATGGGTCTCCGCTGCTTCGAAGGCTTCAATTCCACCAAGTTCAAGGGCCACACAGATGCCACAGCAGGACAGGGTTCGCCCGTCATATGAGCTCCGTGGTGGACCGATGAACCTGCAACCACGCCCCGCCTTTGTGGGATGCGACGCGGGTCTACCCGTCCCTCGGACGGTGTGAGGAGTCTCAGGCCAAGAAGCGCTCGGAGGACGGCGGTCGGACGATCTTTGGACCTGACTTCGGATGTTTTTGCCTGCTACTAGTAGCAAGAAGCTAGTAGTAGCTATTTGCTACTAGTAGCATCTAGTAGCAATGCATTTGTTCCTGGTAGCTTCTCGTCCAGCGTTTCGAGGAGAAGACTCGTGGCCGCTCTCAGCCCATTCGACGCACAGAGTCAAAGGCACGAGTTGGCGTTCCATCGCACCCGTCAACGTCACGACTTTCCAGGCTGAGGCTGCAGGTGCTGGGCTGCCGGTTGGTTCTGGAAAGGCGACACTGAGTACTGAAGAGCAGCCAAGTCGTAAGTCGGAATGAATGAATCTTATTCCCTAGAATTTCTAGAAACCAAATCATTAGCGCGAGCTATCCTGCATCCTAAGTAGTAGCTACTTAAGCTACTGGCTACCTAGCTACCACTAGCTACCTACCTCCCAGCGGCCTACCCCCTAAAAAAACTAAAAAACACACACATGCACATATTGGTGAAACTCGCTGAAAGGCTCGGAAGACGACCACTTCCAGACCGTCGGGACCTGAAGCAACTGAGACACTGCGCACCCAGCACGCGAACTGTCCCGCGAGGCGCAAAGCGGCTCCCAAAGCAGATGCAGCGCCAAAGGAGAGGCCGGAACCACGTTGTCCCGAGCATGTTGCGTGATGCATATTGGGCTTTATTCGAGTTGAAATCGATATGACATGAGTCGCGAGGCCCAAACCCAAACTGATGGAGCAGTCTCAGGACATTGCTGAGTGGTTGGCGCCTAGCAAGGGTTTTTGGTTTTCGTACATGGCTTTACCTGCACTCTCGGTTCTCGGGGGTTCAAGCTGAGGGTAGTCAACTGCTGATGGTGGCTCAAGCTGGATAGGGTTAAGCCAAGTCCTGCTTTCTTGCGCATTTTTTCAGGACCGCAATAGAAGCAGTGTAGGGAGTGAATTTGTTTTTTGGTCTTTGCAACGGCAATATTATGTAGATAAGTAATTAATATTTATATAATAGATGTAGTTATAGATGTGTATTGTCTCCGCATTTTGTCAGCAAGAAGCTCTTCAGGGTCGAAGATGTACTGGATGTACCCCGGCAGTTGTGCTGTCCATGTAGACTTTTGCTGGAGGACAATGCCGTCCGAAATCCCCAACGATGTGAAGCAAAAACTGTCCCTCGGCCCAATCAGCTGGATGCTGGGATGCTGACCCGTCCGTGTGCAACCAATGGAACCTGAAACGACCATTTTCGACCATCTCCTACCTTTGGCGAAGCTGAGGATCAATGATCCAAGGGTCCAGGAAGCTGCTGCGAAAACTGGCAAGGATGCTATCTCTGCCTTGCAAGACCCGGAGGCGATGGCCCTCCTTCCCGTGCATCTGACACAATGCACGGCGTGTCTACAGTCACCGTCGATTAAATAACTTTTGTCCCTTGACTCTCAAGCACAGCACTGGGTGTGGTGAGCATTTTGGTGAGTTTTTGCCAGGTTCAGAGACAGATCATGGAGACCTGCAAAGAGAAGTTTCCAGAATATGCAGATACAGCCAAGACGATTCTCCTTTGCAATGTGGAAAACGGGAGCAGAAGTGTAGAAAGCTGAAGAGTGCAAGGACCCTGACAGTGCGACAGTTTCATTCCCTGTGTGGTTGTTGAGTGGTTGTCAGCCAAGGAAGATTGTGGAGTTCTGCAACGATCCTGAGGCATTCCTTGAGCGAAGATGAGATGCTTCAGTTTTTTCTTTGAGCATTTGTAATGCTTTTGTGGCTCTAGGTCCAAGCAGCGGCCAAAAAGCGTCTCAGAGCTCATAAGTTGTGCTAATCCGGGAGAGGCGATGGTCCAGGATTGAGAGCGGTGAAGCCTTTTCCGCTTGAGGGGGAGAAGCATCCAGAAACTATCAGAAACTACAGACTTGAGCAGATACTGTAGTTACAACATGTTACAACAATATTGGTCAAATGTTAAGTTCCCAAAAAGTCCAGGAATAGTGCATAATGGTGCAAGGGCTTATTTAAGGATGCCTGAGCTTTTGTGCCTCGGATAGCTAGTAACTTAGTCGCTTCTTAAAGCTTCCTAGCTTACTTACTTGCTTAGCTTGCTCAGCTTGCTTAGATTCCGTATTCTCCAGATTCTGATGCTATGGCATCAAGATGCAATAAGGTATGCAGCACTGGCGGGTGCCTATGTCATGAAGGCGGGCGGTGCCTTGGTGGCGCAGATCGAACAAGGCCCTGCAGGCATCCGCTTCCTTTGCTTCCTGGGTAGCAGCGTGGCGGCACAGAATCTGATCGACAGCTCATAGTCACGAGTGTAGTCACTAGTCTTAATCAACATAATGACTCTCGATCAACATGATGAGAATCCTCCATGTTTTCACAAGCTGACGCAAGTGCAAAGATTTCTGAATGTTGTTGTGTGCAATCTTGATGGGGTAGCACAAGCAAATTTGCATTCTGAAGGCAGGACACATGCAGCAGTCCCTGTGGCATTATGTCATTATGGCAGGACATATCACAAACCAATATCTCAAACCGGCAAGAGAACTGAGGTTTGTTTTCAATGGCCAATGCGATCTTGAAGTTGATCAGCATTAGTCGAGTGCCTTGGACACCAGCTGAATAGAGCACCTAAGTTCTAAAATGCTCTCAGCCAGTCTCAGCCCACCAAGTCTTTCAAAGCCTCTTCCATTACGTCCCTGCGCGCTCTATACTCTAGGCATTTGCTTTTTGAGTCCATGGTGAAGCATGAGGGGCTCCTCTTTGAAAGAAGCTTCTAATACTCACATTGGACAATGAGCACCTTTCGCACTGAGATCATGAGCGAACCAGTGAAGTATGTCCTTTCGATTTACCAGCTGCTTTGCTTGCATTGGCCTTGCATTAGCCTTTGAATCGCTTGCATTTGAGCTTTCAGAATGCTTTTGAATAGCTAAGCGATGCCCGCTTGAATCGCCCAGGTTGCTTTTTAGCATCACCACGGTGCTTTTTGATGCTCGGTTGAGCTGCCAGTCGGCCACACAGCATGCTTTTGCAGCATGTTTAAAAGGTGGTTTGGTGCTTTGGTCGATCCAACTGGATCTTGGATGTTGGCGGTTCTTTTGAAGTGTTATTTTTGTGCGTGGGGCGTGGGGTCTCTGGTTCCGGTTTGATCCACCCTCAGGAGGCACCGCCAGACTACATTGCGAAAGTGCCTGGTCTCGATCAGTATCAGGACTGCAATCCAGCAAAGATCCACCGAAGACTCCTTGCTCGTTGGAGAAATATGTTGGTACCAAAGGGCAAAGGGGAGCGATGCTTTGTTCCACACAATCAGAAGAAGACACTCTGCAGGACCTTCTGTTAGAGAGACTTGGAACGCAACTCATGCCGCTTCATGCCTGTTTGCGCGATATGTTATGTACTTCATTTGCAAATTGATTCATTTTCTCCATTTGCGTTGGCACTTGGAATTCTCGTGGCAAGCTCAGGAAGTGCAAGTTTCTTTCCGAGACTTTGGGACGTGGTGGATTCTACATCTTCCAGGGTACCCTTTGGCTTTGCTTTGCGTGCCTCGCTCGCAGTTGAGCTAAGATCGCTAAAGTGAATCTATGTTAGGTCATGATGACGAAGCATCAAAGCCTCGAATTCGATTTGGATATGTCGGATATGTTTTGACATGTTTTGACCCTGTCATTCGTGGTCTGGCGCTGGTGTCACTCATTGGTCCGCGTGGTGAACTTGTCGCGGGCCTCGCCGAGTGTCACCACCAGAGCCATGTGGGATGATCCTAACGGCAGATTGCTCAAGCCTTCTTCGTGCTCCAAACTCCAAACAATTCCAGACATGAAAAAGGAAGAAAGATGAAAAGCTTAGCGACTTGTATATCGAATTTAACTTGAATTCAAGCAAGACACGCTGAATCCCCTGGCGCGTGTCATCAACCCTACGCGCGGGGGAAAGGTCACTCACTGACATCCTGGACTTGGCCGCTGGCGTGGCCTTGGTCGGCTGTGGGGGCTTGAATTTGCTCATGCATTTTGGAGGCGCGAAGCAGACTTGGAGTTCTTGCCATCTCCTGACAGGGCTGGGCTTGCTCGGGCGATTCTTGGGGGCTTGCTTATGGCTTGCTTGAGGGCGATCTTGAAACAGAGGTGTATGTAAAATGTGCCGCCCAAATTGTGCTAAAAGTTCTGTTGACTCGAGTGGGTTCGGGATTATAGTTCTTTTCACGTTGTCCCTAGCTTTGCAGCCGTGACACACGTTGTCGCTTCCGAATTGTGAGGCCTTGCCGCCTTCCAGGAAAAGGTCAAATCTGGCTACGAAAAGCTCGGAGGCAAATAGGTGTCAGCTGGCTGACCAAGAAAAGGTGGAGCACAACAAGCCTCAGAACAAAGTGGATCTGAGTGCAGCACGAAGCCGCCTGTCCTGATTATATATATATATATAGTAATATAATGTTGCTTTTTCGCTTTGTATGAGCAGTACAGAAGTCCAAACACTGTTCTTGGAATCCACGAACCTTAGAGCTTTTGGCAGCTTCAGCAGTGTTTCAAGCGACTGAGACACCTTGGAACCATCGGGCAAAGACCTGACCCGTGTGGAGCAAAAAAGTGCTTTGCAATTGGAGTGGCGGGCGGGCATTGAGCATTGAGTTTTGACCTCAACTGACTTGGACAGTGTTTTGAGTCTCACAACTCCGTTTTTGGCCCCAAGATTGTCTACTGCACAAGTGGTTCTTTGACTGACTTGATTGGCAGGAAAGCCCTGAGGAAGATGTGATAAACATCAAGATCGATCAGGTCCAGGGCCAAGTCACAGCCTTCGTTTTGGAAAGAACAGGCTTTGTTTCGAGGGGTTGAAGCTCTCAACTTGCAACCTGGACCCGCCAATTGCGAAGACTACAAGACCTGTACCACAAGACTACACTAGCTATGTACTATACATATATATATATACTACCCTCAGCTACCAGAACCATGGAAAAGGATGGCTTTACGTTGTGACCTCTTTATGTTAGGTCTTGAAGAGTGACATATTTTAAACACCCGATTTTGGTGAATGCCATGATACATTGATACATAATGTTCAACATGATTTTGCAATCCTCTTTTCAAGGAGGTGGATTTGGGCTCCTCCGGCCGCACCAATGAGCTCATGACGCCTGGGTCCCCGGATGGTGAGGGGATGAAATGGTGATGTTTACATGTTGAGCATTGCTGAGCATTGCTAAGCGGTGATTGGGGTCTTTGGGACATGGTCATTGTAGTCATGATTGAGCGACGCTTGTTGAGATTGTAGATGATTGTAGCATCTCCTCAAAGATCAGGATTTGGAAGAGAATTGTCAAGTGAAAGATTAATCATGGATCTCGTGCTAAGGACGTTTGGAGATGACCTTTCCTTCACCAGTGAATCTCCGTTACCAAAGGCCCATTGGCCAACAGGTTTTGGAGTCTTCAGTACACGAAATGGAACATCTCTTTAACCTGTTCAGAAATGCCGCAGATGCTGAAGACCAGACTCCTCAGTAAACAGACCCCCGCGCAGGTGGAGACGGAGCATCGGACCTTGGAGGTCGAATGTCACTCGCATCGAACGAACGTCACTCGCTCGAGCATCGGACTTTTTCAAGGTGCCCAATGGGCCCAACAGCGATCAGAGAGCCAATTTTGGGCAGAAGGTCTATTCCTTTGGCCTGCAGGTCTGCGGATGTTTGCGGTGAGTAGGTCAGTAGGTCATATGTGTTTTTCTCAGTGAAGTAGATGCCCCTTTTGGCAGGACGAGCTGGACATTTGCCACAAGTTGGACAGGGGCTGGTCCCAGAGCTCCGCTTTGCAGGCGAAAGGGACAGAGCGGCAGTGACGACCGACGGGCAGGTTGCAGTCGAAGTAAACGATGTCTGATCTGTTGCAGGCAGCTGCTCCTGCTGCTCCCGCACCTCTGAACCCTTACGATTTTCAGAAGCCTTTGAAAGGCAAGAAATGCTTGGACATGAACGATGCTGGTCAAACATTGGTTGGCTGGTGTCAGGCAAGGCAACCCTGGACGGCGTGATGTCCAAGGAGAGTACAACCTGAAGTGACCGCAGGTGTCAGAAGCATGCCTGAAGCTGCAGGATGGCCACGCATCGAGGACACCCAATACACATGTGCCCGCCATGTTGATATCGATGCACACGTGATGCATGACATGCGTGCAGCGAATCTGGGTTTTGCTGCAGAACGATACCACCAGCACTCATAAAGCTTCATATAATTTGGTTTTGATGAAGCAAGCGGCAAGACCAAAGTCCTTGTGTGGATGGTTCTTTTCGGAATGCCAGGTGCGCTTCCCTCGTCTCACAGAGCTTCTTCGTTCTGGCAAGGCCGCTGGGGAAAGGGTTGCTGTACACACACAGTGCGTAGCTACGCCGGGTTGAAAGAAAGACTTGACTGCTGCTGACACAGCAGAGGTCATTCCAGGAATTCCAGACCAACAGATTCAGATTCAACGAATCCTTTCAAAGCGTAGGGGGATGTGGTAAGGGGAGAGAGTTTATAGGGTATATCTGTTCACTGATTTTGGGTTTATTCTGTGTCTTCTGAGTGGGAGGAGTGATGCCAGCATATATACAGCAATGCAAGCCAGACAGATAGCATTTCCAGCAGACAGGGGGGCCTGGACATTGCTGTGTGAAAGGTTGCCCGGTACCTCCCAGGTAAAGCTGTGACATTTTCGTCAGGACTTCCCGATAGAATTTGGCAGGCCCTTGCGGTCCGTCCTGTGGTGCCAGAGTATGGAAAGATGATTGGCATTATGGAGGTGGGGCAGAGGAACAGAGATCATCAGATGGGCAGATGGTAATGTGTTTTACCAGCAACTCTTCCTAAATTGAAGGATCAGCCGTAATTCTTCACTTCTGATAAAAGCATGAGAACTCCCAGGCTCAAATGGTTTTGGGACACAGCTGGACAGCAGAAGTGACAGCAACTTCCAAAGCGCTTGGATTGCTTCAATGGTGCGCCAGCTGGCTTAAGCTTTTTGCAACTCAAAAAGACAGACAGATGTGTTTGGGACACGTGCAGATGCCACTCTTGTGCCCACAGAAGTATCACACGTCAAGCTTTCCATTCTGGGCAAGTAGCAGGTAGCCAGATCGCCATTCTGCCAGGTTCTTGCCCTATGTGCTCACCATCAGCGCCCTTCTTGTTCTGGCAGTGGCTGCATTGCAGCCGTCGGAGGTGCTTGCTTGCTTGTTTTCCAGACGAGTTCACTGGTTTCACGACTTGGATTTCAAGAGGAAACAGTCCTGCAGCCGGACCTGTCGTACGAAGGACTAATATGAACTAATTGTTGTGTGCACTGAATCGATCGCTTGGCCGCTAGGCCTTTTGGGTTCCTCTTCTCTTGCCGCTTCTTCTTCCACTGCAGCAGCTCCGGTGCAGAATCTGGAATCGCCAGCTGCTGCAAGCAGTGGACAAGGTTGCTTCTTTGCAGTTGCTGCACGCAGTGTGTTTCGTTCACAGAGAAGGGCCTCAACTCGATTTGCAACGGAGACCTGAAAGGCGGCTTTTGCAGATGCATTTGATCAGTTGCGAGCACCTCTTGGCTGGGGTGAGGATGGCCCGGACCTAATGTTCAAACTGTGTACCACAAGCGCGTCATTGCGGCACCTGAATCTTGAACGAAGAGCACCCAGGTCAATACTTCTCTGCAAACCTTGTCTCCGCGATGCAGGTGGAAGTTGTCCCGCTTTCAAAGAAGTAGACATCCGACTACCAGCACTTAGCTGTCAACTTGAGAGTTGAGTAGTTTTTTTTTCACCAAAGGCGCTAGATGTGCAACCTGGTGAGCTTTTGACATCAATGCGAAGCAGGGACCTGAAGATTAAGTTTGACTGGTGCCACTATAAACCGGAACATTGACGACTTGCAGGTCGATTGGAGTGGAAACTCTATATCTGGTCCAGTCAGCCAGTCTTGGGCACGAAGGGAACACGGACAAGTTTTTGATATTTTTTGCATATGCTAAGCTTCAGTAAAGTTTGGGACAAAACATTCCTCAAACAGTTCCACGCAGCACAGCCGGCGCCAGTTGCACCTTGGTGTTCGTGGCTCCAGCCGTGATGTTCATCAAGATCGACGGCATGGAAGCTGCACAGGTGCACTTTGTTTGGATTCAGAGGTCACTTCTATTTCTTTGCGAATGGAACCATGGACGTTGCAGGTGCCCGTGCTGCTACTTTGTGCTTTGAGTCTGTTGGCAGCCTGCACGCCGGGCAAGGCCAAGTGGGGAGAACAATGTGAGAGGCAGATATAGTAGCAAGGTGCCTTACTACATCTTACTACTAGTAACAAGAAGCTACTAATAGCCTCTGGCATTACCACCAGTAGCAAGAAGCTACTAGTAGCAAGAAGCTCTACATACATATATATATATATACATAATGGGGCCAGCGAACTAAATTGAGGTGGGGTACTGAGTTTCAAATGAATTGCCGTCAATTAATTGCAGACATTGCCGACATAGGATGTTGGAGGGGACCCCAAAAATAGGTGTCAGCATGAGGAAACACGTGGTTTGACAGCAGAGAGGTAAACACTCCCCCCAAAAGAGACCTAATGTCAATTAGTTGTGAGTTGCGGGGAGGGGGAATACTTATTTGAAAGATGGTGAAGAGGTAAGGTGCATGTGAATTAATTTTAAGGATTGCAAAATGCGAATGGAAGTGCAGCGACACGTACAGTGCAACTTGTACATATA
>CAXAMN010021374.1:889203-949772 GCA_963970005.1 Durusdinium trenchii
TACACGAGGAAAGAACAAATCAGATTTGAAGAAAAGGTCGCAGAGGCAAGAGGCATATTGATGGTCCCCTACACTGAGATCAAGAGGGTCCGAATACCAGTTGGACCAAAGGGTGACCTAGCGGTCACTATGTCTTTTGACGAAGATGACGGCCTAGTTTTCCATCATAAAGTCATTCCTCATGTATGCGAGGGAAAGAAAGATCATGCAGACACAAAGACATTGTCTATTCCAGCCAAAGGGTCAAGAACAAAGTTCATCATGGACACAGGATGTGGGTATGATTTGATATCGAAAGGCAGAGCCAAGAAATTAGGTCTGGAAGTGAGAGAAAGCGACCAATCAATGTCATTCTATACCGCAAATGGAGTGACATCCACAAAGGGAGTCGCCGACATTCATTTCGACGAATTTGACTCTACCTACTCCCCATTCGTCTTAGATGAGTCTCCTTCAGTACTGTCTGTTGGAAAGAAATGCATGGAGGAAGGTTACACATTCATATGGCCAGCCTGCGGCAACCCGTACATGGTTTCCCCGAACTACAAGAAAATCATGTTAGAAGTAGAGGGAAACATCCCATATATTGTCAAGGGCAGTGACTTCTGTAACCCCACCGACGATGTAAGGGCGGAGATGATCGCAAGGTTCACCCTAGGAGAAGGTGAAGCTGATTACCAATCGGCTTTCATCAACTGTGATGTGGATCCTCAAGGCGTCATGTGTGATGATGACGACCTCCCTGTGATTGAGCCTCCAAAAGTCAAAAGACGAAAGAGGAATAAGAAGTTCAAGGCATCTCCTGGAGAAGAAGATGAGGTAGGATCAGATGTCGCCGGAGACAGTGAACCAGAAGCTGACGATGATGATGCAGATGACATCGAGGTGGATGTTGTTGACGGTGCAAGTAGAATGGTGAGAAGAGGAACTCTGAAAGCAGATGCCAGGAAAATCGAGCATCTACTCACACATCGTTACAAGAATCCCTACTGTGAGTCATGCATCAGAGCAAAGATGAAACACTTCAAGACGCATCGAGGAGCGTTCAAGAGAAAGCTCAAAGCTTTTGGGGATCTGGTTACCTTAGATTTTGTCGATACGAGGAACATCCTTGATCAAGGGATCAGTACTGATCGAGAGATCTTCGTCATTCGTGACAGGTACACAGGCGTCATATGGGCCTATCCGTCGAAAGAGAGGTTTGCCAAGGACGTGGTCAATGCAATAAACCACTTCAAAGGATTGAAGAAGATCAAGATTGCTTATGCCGACAAAGCCCCAGAGTTTGAGACGGCTATGAAGCAGCTGAAGATCCCATTCGATCATTCTCTACCGAATCATCCTCAGAACAATTCTCTGGCGGAGAGGAACAATCAGTTCATTATGATGACAACCGCAACTTGCCTCTTGGAAGCGGGATTACCACCATGTTTCTGGAGCTATGCAGTAGAATGCGTCAGCCATCTTTTGAACATTGAGGAAGGAGAGGACGGAGTGAGCCCTTGGTACAAGCTACATGGAAAAGAGTTCCATGGAGAGAAGATCCCCTTTGGTGCAAAGGTCTTCTTCATGCCGAGCAGTCAAGGAAGGATTGAGCAGAAGCACAAGTTTGATCCCAAGGGAATCCCAGGTATTTTCGCCGGATATGAGATCAAGCCCGGGATGAACTGGTCGAGACAATATAGAGTGTGGAGTGCAGTGGCGTAGCTTCTCGTTCCACACAATTCCAGGAACCATTAACAAGGACCCATGTACTCCGACACGTGTCTGACGGTATGTAGCGACCCGGTGGGAAGCGACGATAATAGACTGGGACTTTGACGACATAGATGCAATCTCCATTGGGGAGATCCTGGACACCTTCTTTTCCTGTCATTCCTTTTACAAAGACTGCACGAGGCAAGACCGGAGTCTGAGTGTATGGGAAATTAGGAATGTCGTCCGTCTTAGTCTGAAAGATTTGATGATCGATTTTCTTATGATCGACTGATGGAGAGACCATGTCAGCCAACTCTTTGGAGCTCAAATCCTCTGGGTCAAGAAGGTTGATCAACATACAAGCCCGGCGCCACGCAAGTGGAGTCCGAAAGGCCTTTGTATGAATATCAGCACACATCTTGTGGGAGATCTCGTAGAGCAGCACGAAATGGTCCTGTTGAAAATGTTCATGCAATGAGACAATGGATATCCCATGAGTGCGTTCAAGATGACGCATGGTGGGATTCTTCCCGGTTCTGGCAACTCCAATCATACCTTGATTATCATCATGGAACAATATTTCAGGAGCTTTGCCCGAGAGCGTTTGCCAGAGGCCGATGGAGGGTATCCCAAAGTTGCGGAGAGTGGAATCCGCCGCGACTATTTCTGCTTCAGGTGTTGAATGGCTGATACATCCTTGACGTTTGCTCCCTCCAGCAATGGGAAATCGTGTATGCTTACCTTGTACGTGCATGTGAGAGCCCGACGTGGAACGAAGGGTCTCACCGCAACCAGCAAAATCAGCATCAGCGAAGATTCCGACTGAGAGAGTTGCGATCGGATCGCCAACCCATCCAATCATGCGCTTGTCTAGAGTGCTGTTGACATAGCGCATGAGATGATGCAAACGAGCATCATCATTGCTGGTCCATTTATTCACATTCCTGGCCAGCATGTTGATTGATCTCAATAGATCGAATCGAGCAATTCTGGCAGCGTACAACAACTTCATGAGTATACTCGCTGCATGTGGCGCCAAAGAACCACGGTTTCCATCGTCCGGAGTGACGTCAGATTCGGACTTGGAATGCAACTTACCAGAATACTTGGGGTCAAAGGTGTTAGCACACCATGGACACGTAACGGCCTCTTTCCCTGGAGCGGGTGCTCGTGCGGGATGAGATTTGGTTTCTTCTGGGACGCTTGGTGTCGTGACCTTCTTCAATTTTGTATCATGACCGACAATGTCTAAATACTTCTCGACGGACAGTTTCAACAATCCTTCCATGTTGTATGAGACGGTGTTGACTACTGTTCCATCGTGGAGTTTGGACTCTCCTCGTGTGAGCATGCAGCCGAGATAAAGTCCAAGATCAGTCTCGGGCTCAATCCTGAGTTTCGTTCGTAGCATAGACCATCCTTTGGTCATGTTCTCGGTTGGTCCGGCAAGTTTCAGGTCGTCCACATATATAACGAGAAGAAGTTTCAGGCCTTCATGAAAATACACTGATGGCCATTCATCACCAATTGGCTTGAAGCCAAGTTGGCGCACCTGCGTATCGCAGTGCTTCTCCCACATTGTACCTGCGTCCGGATGTCCATACAAGGCTTTGAGGAGGCGTACCACTGGTCGATGATACTTTGATACATCAACATCATCTGGCCACGCGTCTGACGGTAACTCGACCCAACAGGGCGGTCCCGTAAGAGAAGCCTGAATGTATGCCTGAATCGCATCAGCGAGCTTGACCGAATGTCCGGGAACACATCCATAGAAATCTGCCCATCTAGAAGATTCAAAGGACGCTGGTGAATTGCCCAAGTCCTGAAAGAAAGCTGCTTCCCAATTCTGATTCTTCACTTTGTTTCCTAGCAATACTCCTCTTCCCTTAAATTTTCGTCTCTCATCACTCATTGGCAACTGGTAGTTCTTTTCCACAATGATGCCATGGACCCTTGCAAAGTGCACGACCTGCTTCAGAGTGAGCGCTTCTTGTTTTACGTCGTGATACTCCCGAATCACAGAGAAGTCGAACACTCCTTGCTCATGAAGTCCCAACCATTCTTTTCTCATTGAGGCTTTGGCCTTGGGATTCTTCAGCATTTCTGCTCGACTAACAGGTCTGGAGACTGCTGCATTGAACAGGTTCCGATAAGCACTCATCGGGTTCGTTGTGTCGGCATATGTGTATCTTTCTCGATGTTTGGAGATCGAGTTGATGCAGGGCATTGACGGAAATGACAAGTGATGATCTTTCAAGTTCTTTGTGAAATCTTCGGTTGTGCATCTATTGGATTCCGTTGGCATTGCATATGCTACTGCCATATCATTGAGGATTTCTCCACTGTTGACATCAATGATATTGAGTGGATCCCAAGTAGCACGTGGGCCGAACCCATTCTCCACACTCGTCCATTCCTCCCATTCGACTAAGTAATCGTCGTCGCTTGGGAGTTCTGTGGAAAGTGTAGATGCCGAAGATGGACTATAGCCCCCCATGTCATCGTCATCGGTGATCAGCGTCCGATCTTTCTTCAGATCGATGAAGATGTTGGGCGATACGTCCTTAGGATCATCATCCTTGTCCTTCTTCTTTTTCTTCTTCCTTTTGTCCTTGCTGGATCCCGCACCTTTACTCTCTCTCTCTCTTTCATCTTTTCTTTCTCGAGAGCTTCTTTCTTCTCAGCGATAGCTCTATCAGATAGAGACAACGCTTTCCATTCTTCTGGAGTATATTTTGATCTTGGTCTCGGTGATGACCTGAAGAACCTTCTTCCGTCTGATCCAACCTTATATGGATTCCCTTTTCTGTCCAGTTTCACGGTCTCACCATCATCATTCAAGTAGATGATACCATCACTTGCCTTTCCCACGGACATGTGTTCCATTGAAGGATCTCCAACTGGCGGGTGATCTTCCCTGCCGGTCGAAGGTGGTACCTTCGCCTTGGCAGGTTTGGACAATATTTTGGAGTGACCGCCATCAGGTTTTGGATCATCATCACCACCGGGATCATTTCGTTCTTCATCATCTGCTTCATGATCTTCAATGGCGTCTTCGTCGTCCTCATCCCTAATCTCCCTTTCCGCAAGCTCCTCAAAATCCATACTGCGCTCACTTGGTTCGTAATCTCCATAGTCAACCATTCGACTAGGATCTCCGACCTCTGGCTCTCCATCTCTCCTGTCACGGATCTTCATGCCTTCCAACGTGTTGTTGATCTTCTCATATCCTTCCTTCAACGGGAATTCGATGGGAGCGAGGAATACCAGGGTCTCCGTGAGCTGTGGTGTGAGTAGCTTTCTGATAGGACGATTGGCATCATTGGGTCGAACGTGCATGCTTCCTGTATCATGCCTCCAAGGCATCCTCATCTCCAGAGGCGGGCGCCTGCTTATCTCAATCCCCGTTCCTGGCCTTAGCCAATGTTCCTTGGGCTCCAGACGCTGCGCTACAGTTTTCTATTGCCTCCTTGTCGACTGATACAGCTTTGCTCCAGTCACAAGAGGTTCCTCTCAACACTTGTCATCCTGCCACCCTTCGTGTGATCAACACGCTTTTACGTCTTGTTCATGGGGGGAGTGGGGGGCAGGACGGTGCATCAATTCGCGCTTTCGGTGCGGTGCAAGACCATTTTGCGCGCCTGGATTCGAAGGAGAAAAACCCAAAAACAAATAAAAATTACCGAGATGAATGGCGACGCGATGGCGACACACTCACCCGAGTGCATAATGTGCCGAGAACACAAGAGTTTGTCCCTAGTGAAGACTCACACTGTCCTGTCCGGCTGTCGGATCTGTCTGATTATTGTAGGACTGAGAAGTACTACAAGAGCGGTAAGGACACAAAAGTTGATACCTAGCGTTTCAAGGGTAATTCCGTAGGTAAGGACGATCCATGGATAGGAAATACAACATTCCTGATCGTTTCCAACGGTCACGGACACAGCCCACAACATGAAACGACAGACAACAGCAATAACAAGCAAAAGGGCGATGTCACGGCGATTGCAACAGGCATACAAGCGTGGGGGATGAACACCATTGCCCACGAGCACATGTTCATTGCACAAACAGCAAAATATGTTGCAAGTGACACACCTCCGGGAAGAAAACCCGTGTTGCATTTGGTCTTACAAAGGAGATCAGGACGGTCACACAAATATCAGTTCGAACTCCATCAGCAAGACGTCAAGGGTCCTCAAGATATCTTTGATAGATGCATCATGCTACAAGAGCTCGAAAGAAATGTCCCATGTCTAGTCCTCATGTGTGCTGAAGAACAGAATTGGTTTACCTTTCTCCAGACTTGTTTGAAGAAGCAATTCATGAACATCGTGACAATCACAGAGGACGACGATGCCTGCTCTGCTTATGGCATCAATAAAGTGAAAGCATGTGTCCGGTCCAGTCTTGATTGTGTCTTCTTTGCGGGTCCTTGCACTGGTGGTTCTGCATGGAATCGCTTGAATAGGACTGTAAGTATAAAGGCCGAAATGCAGATTGAGAAACATCAAGAGTTGTATTGGTCGTTGTGGAATTGCTTTGCCCATGCACTTGACCATGTATTCGCAATAGGAGCATGTGCGCTTACTGAGCTACCTAGAAGTTGCGAGTATTGGAGAGATGATAGAATGACAACTCTGATAGAAGGCACGGAATCACACGTACATGACTTCGACGGATGTATGTATGGCCTCGCAACTCATTATGGTCATAGAAATATACCCATCAAGAAGCCGTGGAGGATTGTGTCGTGGGGGGGTGCAGTTTCAAAGTTTGATGAAGAAGTGTGATCATAAACATCAGCATGCACCTTGTGCCGGAAGAGAAACGAGAGTAACTCAATTGTATACTCTTAGAATTGCGCAGCATATGATAGAGACTTTGAACAAACGTGCATTGTCATTGTGGAAGAAGCAACATGTGACCAGCCGTGCTCCTGTGCTTTACGATTGGTCGCGATCGCCGCATCCCTCCATGTCAAACGGTAACCCATGTTCAGAAGTCAATATCAATAAAAGATTTGACAAGATCATTCAGTCGGTTCACGATTCTAAGAAGAAGAAATTCACTTGTGAAAACAACCATGACACTCATGATTCATGCGCCAGTGTCATTACCTTTCACAATCATCTTGAGCAAGATTTTGAGATCAACCAAGCTAGCCATTTTGGTGCCGGCGTGATCCAGCAATTTGCCAAGAAGAAGTTCGCTGAGTTCCATCCAATCACTGTTGGGCTGTCACCGGCAACCCTACCACAAAGGGGGAACTCATTAGCATTCGTGAGCCATTTCTGGAGATTGACAACATCCCTACATCGTGGAGATTGTGTAGTCAACATGTTCCGTTCTACTGTTTATGGGGCCACAGGGAGGAGCATGGCCTCAGCCAAGAAGCTGAAAGAACACCTCCAGAAATTGGATAGCAGACGAGGGGAGAGTCCTACACTTGTTCCTAGACAGTTCGTCGAGGACATGGACCCAGGACAAGCTCTGCAACTGGCAGAGAAGTGGATGGAGAGAGGGGTACCACCCGTCTACTCTATCAGCGCTTGTTATTGTGCCGTTGAAGCTAAGGGTGGAACCATCCAAGAGCGCCTCGTGAGATCCCTCAGAGTGTTGCTCAGCAAGTATGACCCAGAGACGGACGACGGCAAGGAGGTAACAAGGGCATTCTTTGCTGGAATAAAGAGGGTGATCGGCATCGTCAAGAGTCAAGAGCGACAGGTACGACCAGAACACGAACCTCTTGGGCCGCCACCTCCTCCTAATCCGGAGCACTTTCCCTATGAGGCGTTTGCATCCAATGATGTTTGGGACAGGTTGGAATTATTTGCAGACAATCTCTTGGCTTTATTCATGCCGGAACCCTTCAACCAAGAAGCACCAGTCAAAGGGATGTTGGCAGACCTGAATGAGAAGGTCGCCAAACGAGGCATGAAAGGTATCAATTCCACTGCGATGTCAAAAGATTCACTTCTAGACATCACGAGGGACGGGTACTTCTATGATTCCATGAATGATCTGCATCACAGGATACCCATTGAAGGTCGTAGCAGCAACTACATGGCAATGACCGGCGAACATTGGGAACGCAGCTGCAGATACATCAGCTTGGCGGGTGCGTCATTGGGATTTGCATTGAGGTTTCACAACAAGAATCATCCCGAAGATCTCACATCTTTGACTGACCTCATTCAGATCATTGCAAAAGGGCAATCGGGAGGAACCTTGGAAAGATGTGCCGCAATCAACAATTTCCAGTGCATCCAAGCGTTGTATCAATGCATTCATAGGCATGTCATTGAGCACTCTGCCATTTCCCTCAGATCTGAAACGAATGCGCAGATGCTCGCTGCATTCCAGCATTTGAAAGAATGGTTTCCAGAGGTGAAACCGGATGTGTGGACAGCAGGTTACAATGTTCTTGGTGCTGAACTAGGAGTCCATCGAGACCTTCTCGCAAGGGACACATCGATCAGTATCTTGAATCAGTACATTGCAGAGCTCCATTTATCCGAAGCCAACCTGGATGAAGAACCAGATCTGGAGACCTTGGGCAAGCCAAAGGAGAAGATCTACTTAACCTTCGAGAATCCCTCAATCGGACCACCCAATCTGAAAGATTTCAGTGCGGTGGAACCTCAATGGTTGTGTCAATTTCGGATCCATCATGCCAAGAACAAAGGGCTTAGTCAGGATGAAATCACCAAACAGATGAGGGAGGAAGCAAGAAGGGCAAGAGATCAAAGTGGAGCACCAAAGAATCGTGATGACTATACCCAGACTTTTGGAGGAAAAGGAAGTTCGGTACCACCGGGCGGTCCTTACACTTCATCTAGTTCAGGTCCTAGGCCACCTTGGGAAAGGAACAATGAACAATGGGATCCTTGGTCATCCGATGTACCTCATGGAGCGTATGATGTTCCACGACCTCCACCGAAAGCTCCGCCAAAGTGCAAACCCATGCCGAAGCCGAAACAGCCTGCACAGCCAAAAGAATGGTTTGCCACGCTTCCTCCTGAAGGTGTGACGACTATCGGGTGCAACGGTATGGACTACCTTGGCAAACCCATCATATTCAATCTCTGGACTTATCGAAGCAGTACCACTGCTTACGCTACAGCTCCGTTTGCTGGTCCTCGTACAGCCGAGCCAGGAAGAGATTGGAGACAGTATGTGAGAAGGCTCACGTATTATGTCGGGGTGACTTTGGGTGGAAATTATAGATCGAGTTCATCAATGGGGCTTCAACCTCTCACCGATTCTCATTTGAGGACAAAAGTGAACGAGAGCGATGGTTTTTGGACAAAGCTCTATGTTGAGATGGTTGAAGAGTTCGATCTGACAAGTTGTTTTCAGTATCCCTCAGCAAGGGCCATGGTACTTATCTTGAAGTTGAACGATGTGCCAGAGGAGGCCGCATATCACATCAAGTTCCTTTCATCCAAAGTTGGGTGCCACACCGAGGAGAAGGACAAGGTGATGATTGACGGGGATACAGGAGTCATGGATGTTGATCATTTGAGTGGCCAGATTAGAGGAGTCGGTACCGGACACACCATTCTTGTGACAGACCTTGACTATGCGACTAGAGCAAGTTCGTCAAAGAAAATCACGACGATGCAGTACGGTATCCGAACTGAGATGGCATTCGAAAATTGCTGTGTATTCCAAGTTCAGGGAGAAAGGCATCAAGACATCCTGGATACTCTTGATAGAGTAGTCGTTTTCTTGGAAGAACATGGACAAGATCAGGGGGGACGGTACAACCGTCCACATCTGGCTGTGTCTTCATTGTATGTTTCCGAACGGCAGCACACTGAGGTTGACCGAGGCGACATTCAAAGAGTTCTCAAGGAAGTTGGCTGAGAAGGTCCATTCGATCGGACAGCTCCTGACTACTCCAGTATTAGTGAACATCCAGCCAGATTCAAAGTTCTTCGGGCCAGCAAGATATGATCACAGTCACATTGTCACCGACATTGTAGACCAAGTGAGACGAAGTGGTGCCTTGGCCACCAAATCGTCACGTACCTGGAAAGCTATGTACTCAGTTGCAGGTGCTCCCAGTGCGAACTATATCACAGGCGGCGACAAGAACAAGATTTGGGCTGTGATGGAGAAACAACTCACGAGAGAAAGGGTCATCCTATTGTGTTCAATGAATAAAGTTCATGTCAGTGCTTTGAACAACATGGCAGAGGACGAGATCCAGGTCCCAATTTCTCAGGACAACTTCGACAGGTACTTGAACGTTGCTATGTCGGCGAGTGATGGGCAACCGAAGAAGACCAGCACGAAGCATACTGTTGGTGGGAGCTTCAGTCAAGGTACCGAATGGAGGGACATCAGATTCGTTCTGAAAGATCCGGAGCCTGAGGAGGACAGGATGGAATATTGGATGACGGGAAATCGGAGAGTTGAGAATTACAAAGCCACTGCAGATGCCGCACCATATCTTTGTGAAGATTGCAACAAACATGATGCATCCGAGGATTGGAACACACACAAAGACAATAGAAGCCATTGTGTGAATTGCAACTTCAACTTTTGGTGTGTTCAGAGCGGCACTCCCACGATTCAACAAGAAAGAGAAAGCATTTGGGAAACTGCAGTGAGAGTTAGAGTCCTTTGGGAGAAGAATGCTGAATGGAACCGTTTGTATCCAGCGCAGAATCTCCGTGAATTCATGGTCGAGGGTGCGATGATGCTATCCAGGAAGAATCCGCCTTGGATTCAAGGAGCATTGAAAGCTATTTCGCATCATGGTGGAATCAGAGCCCCGTCGGAACTTGTGGAACAGTACTGTACCCAAGGGAAGGGATCCACTCTTTTCATCCACCGAGACTATGATCCAGACAGTGAAGACTATGGCTTCCGAGCGTATATGGACTATGGGAATGTGGCGTACCACGACTACATCCAATATTTCTTCACGCACAAAGAGTACCAGGACGTCTTCTCGTTGAATGAATATAGGACTGTTACAAATTCTGAGCTTGCGGGCGATATCATGGAGTTTTGGACTGGTGTTCTCGAACTGGCCGGCATCTTCAAAGACACGCTGTTCGAGGATTGGGCTCAGATCAATGAATGCAGAAGAGGTATAGAAATGTCTTTTCTTCACTTCTATGCAGCGAGCCGAAAATCAATCAATGACAACACCAAGAGGAATAAACCTTCAGGGCTCCATGTTACAGCTGAAGAACAAGCCTGTATCGATGCCGTCATGTCCAGGTATGCTACCAGACCAGAGTTCAGGAGAATGGTACGACTGGCCATAGCCCCAGAGCCCAAAAGAACGTCTACGGAAGAGCCTGATGTAGAGATGAAGGATGGCGAAGCCGACCCTGCGAGTACCACTCCAGGAGTCGAGGAGCCTGAACCACCTACGCCTGAGCTTGATCCGCAAGACTACAAGGATGGGGAAGGTCGTTCAGTATCCCCGACGAAAACATGGTCGCACTACCCGACATCGAATCCAGATACTGAAGAACGGAAAAGAGCTGCCAAGCGCAGTGGGCAAGGTACAGCAACCGCTTCCAACTGGAAAACCGCCTATGACAACCTCAGAAGGGTCAGAGCACGCGCAGTGAGCCAAAAGGTGTGCTATTGTTGTGGTTCAAACCAACATCACCTGGCTATTTGTCCCAACACTGAGAAGAAGGACGAGTTGATGAACTCATTCTCTCACATGGAGGACACTATGCGCAAGTGCTTCACCGAGGACGACAAGGCAATCATCCGACGTGATGTTGAAAGCCGAAAGAGGAAAGCAAAGTCATCCAAAGACGTCGAAGACGAGGACTACATGGATGTGGATGATGAAGATATTGAACTTCCCGAAGAAGAACCGGAACTAGGAGGTAAGGTACCACCTCACTCTCCGAGAGCCAAAGGTAGACCACACTCGTCAGACTCTGCAAAAGAGGAATACGCGAAAGCGGTCGAGGCAACCAAGAAGGCCTTTGGGAACGCCAGTTTCGTCACCAGATTCAAAGAGCCCGTCGACCTCTTTGACATTGCCGATGACAAAGAAGGAGGAGAGTACAGGGTCGCAAATCACAGGGTTGATAGATCAGGTCCTAATGGAAAGTGGGAACTTGATGCACTTATTCAGGAGGCTGCAGCACTCGGAATAAAGATGCCCAAAGTGAAGGACCTTGCTCCTGACCCACAACAAGTTCAAAAGGTTGGATATCGGCAGATTGAGGTGACTTGCGATAGAGGAAGCATCGAGATAATTCCACAGTATGGAGTTACATTTTATGTGGAGTACTGGAATGGACCGAAGAGAGATGCAACTTTCACGGATCCACCAAAGATGAACCCAGCAACTCGCATCGACAAGTTCAGCGAGGAGAGTCAGCGGGTCAACGAGGTTAGCCATAGACTCAATAGACTACTCAGGCATGGAGTGGGAAAGCATAATGGGATTCAATCGCACCGCGGTCGAAAACCTCATGTGTCCCCGAAGTGCAATGAGGGTGGATGGGTGAACATCGATGAGATCCTGGAATATGACCATGTCTTCAACGATGGTGTCGATATCAGTACTATCTCAGATGATCAACGTGAGCAAGATGTCAAGACAGAGCGATACCAGTATTTACGCAAGGCGATGTGGCATGCAAAGAAGTTGCAGAACAGAGTACGCTATCAGATTGCCGCCATTCGTATCTCAAGGGAGGATGTCTCACTCGAAGAGGAAAGGCAATACTGGGCAAACCTCATGTATTACAGCACAGATGCACCGTCATTTCTGAAGCATGAACGTTGGATCGTTCCTTGTGCAATTCGAGCTGTTGCCTCTCACAATTCTGGAAGAGAGACTGTTCTTGAAGAGGATGTGTCAATATATCCTGTGTGGACTTCACATCTCATTCCAGAGAATGTGGCAATGCAGCTTGGAGGAAGCTTTCACATGACATCGCTTTCCAATATTGAGTCAATCATGAAACTAGGAATTGTCCCTGGTGGAACGGAGGGATATAGAGGTAGTGTTTTCTTCAACCACTTTGCGCCGTGGGATGATCGATCATCAAAGATTCTGAGATCAAGATGGCCAAGAGTGGGAATGCCCGTTTGCCTTTATGTTCCAATCATGACTTTGAGGAAGCTTGGGGGAAGAATTTCGGAGAATTCCTACACTGTTGTTTTTAGAGAAGTTCCATGGAGATGTGTACGAGGTGCTTGGTATTGGGACGACTACGTTCAGGCATGGAGGAGACTCCTGCTGGGAAGCACTGGAGAGCAAGTTGTTCTAGCGGCGCGTCATGGACTTTGGGTTGCTCAGAAGCATACCATCCTCGAGAGAGCCGACGAAGTCACGAAGTCAGCCTCGGCGACAGATGACAACGTCCAAAAGCTCGTGTCCCTTATCGATGAAGTACAATTCGATGACAATGGAGAGCTGATCGAGGATTCCATCAGTGAGGAAACTTGGGACGAAATCATCTCCAGAACATGTGAAGGGTATCGCAACGTGGATGGCAATATTTTGTGTCCATCATGTATGCATTTGACTTCTTCATCTTTGTCCGTGTGTCTATCTTGTCAAGGCAGGCTACTCTCGTGTGGTATTCGCAACACTGTCATTTCCGATTCACCCGTTGATCTTGTGAGCGACGATGAAGAGGAAAAGAAGGAAGAGAAGGAGCCTGAAGATGATGATCAAGATATCTTGGACCAGGCCACTATGGACGAGATCAGAAAGGCTTGGGAAGAAGACATCGCTCAAACTGAAGCAGCTGACGACGACGAGGACATGGACAATCTAGATCCTTCCAAACCGTCTGATGGTGCAGAAAACTTCAAGAGTGACAATGTCGAGACCCCATCTTTCAATGAGGACGAGATCGACTACGGTCGTGATTCTGATCTAGAAGATGAAGATGAACGAAACGTGATCATCGAGATCCAGAGGAGCACACAACAATATGAGGGGAAGAAACGTCAAGATGGTGAGCCCGAGGATGAAGACGTCACCGACGACTTACATCCGGAGGCGAATCGACCGACAGATCGTGATGAACCGGGATACTATGCACAGCATGGAGCGACCGAGTTCAATCCCGAAGAAGGAAGAGACAACGAAGATCTCCCCATCTATTGTCGAGTACCGGAACCTCGAATCTATGCGCATCAAGAGAGAGCCTACTGTCAGGACGTCTCCATGAATGCATCGGGTTTGATGGATAGGTATGTGGTCAAATGTGTGCTGAACATGATCTCCCTGATGTACAAGAGCTACTATTGCACCAGCCTTACCGACTTCAAAGCAAATTGGAAAAGGAAGCGTCTGGATGTGATAAGCAAGTTCGGTACAGAGGATTTCACTGAAATCGATGACGATGGGAGACCATTGGATCCAACAGATGACATGATGAGAATCTTTGCCAACGAAAACAAGATTACGATTGAGGAGGCCTGGCACCGATTCAGAGGAGAGCAATTCATTTGCAAGGTGGCACTCGTGATCCTATCATTTGGTCATACTCCGTACTCCTTCAAGAAGGAATATGGCAACTTCGAATACTCCACCAACTTGACTGACGTCCAGCTTGAGGAGTTGAAAGCGAAGAAAGCCAGCGCAATGACTGAATTGGTACAGAAGTGCATCCATGCGATTTATGGTTGTCGGACATATTCTTACTTTAGAACCGACGTTACATCACCCAACCACAAGGTGATCGATCCTCTGGACATCATGTACTCGAGAATGAAGAGCAAATGGGAGAAGTCTATTCTGCTGATCATTGATCAACATGAGATCAGGTTGCCCCCACACGCTCAGAATGTCGTAGAGTCAATGGCCAGAAATCCCAACATTGGACATACAGAGAGATGGATGAGCGTGGTAGAACAGAAGCATGTTCAAGCTCTTACCGATCGTCTAGGCTTTGGAGACAGGGCCAAGGAGATTCAGGGCAAGAAGAAGCAGGCAGCCAAGGCAACAGCTAAGTCAACATCAACGACTAAGTCTGAAGCGAAAGCAGCATCTTCGTCAAGAGCTGAGGCAAAGCCAGCATCTACACCCAGAACCGAGGCCAAGCCGTCGTCAGCACCAAGTGAGGAGCCAAAACCTTCAACAGCACCTAAGAGTTTCGGGCCCTCATCAGCAGAGGAGAGCAAGGCGAAGGCTGCTCCAAAAGCCAGACCACATGATAAATCACCATCCAGTGCTACCGATGTGTTTGAGCAAGCTTTGCAGGAAGATCTTGCCGCCAACGCACATGCAGCAGAAGGTACAACTTCTTCATCATCCCGAGGACATTCCAAAGGAGGAGGCCAATCTGGAACATCTTGGAGGCCGGCGCTAACGCAAGAACGTCGCGAAGTACCTCAACCTTCTGAAAAGGGGAAGGGAAAGAGCAAGTCCAAGGGAAGTCCAAGAAGGGAGAAGATGATCGGCGGGATGCTCAGGGCAGCTGGGATCATCGTGGATGGAGAGGTTATCGCCAGTGGTGATTTCTTTGAACGACTATGAGGATACCATGCAAACCAGGGAGGAAGTCATTCACCGGATGTCTATCTGACCTGAAACGCTGTAAGTGTATCATTGCAAATCATCAATCCGATTTGATACCATGAGCATAATGGAAGGCAGACAGTCACCGACTGTCTCTCCGACTTGCCGTTCTGTAAGTGTATCCAAACCAAAACCTACATCTTTTGAGAAGTGTGAAGTCAGTTGCCGATGTGACATCTACGTGGAAGTCACCAGTTCGGATCTACATCAAAGCGATGCTCTTTTGAGTGGATACTGAGCGAGGCCTCGTGACTGTCTCACTTGTTCAATTCGATTTTCATAGGTTCTGAGCCATAGTTGCACACTTTATATGTAAAAGTCCGCTTTAGTCCAGCATGTTTCGTAGTATGAGCCTCATATGAGTCTCGCGGCAAATCATACAATTTCTTTTGTAGCACTTACATCCCTAAATTTTCGTGTGTGATCGGAACATATTGTTGCCGTTCACATGGGGGGTGTGAATGGAAGTGCAGCGACACGTACAGTGCAACTTGTACATATATATGTACCATATGTACTTTGGCTCAAGGATCAAGCGACTAGAAAAGGTGCGGTTTCCGTTCCGACGCTACGCCGCTTATGGATCGTCAGTGATAGCTTCAAACTTCGCTGACTAAGATCCACTCGCACAAAACAAATTAAGAGAAGAATAGATGGTGGAGAAGGTGAAAGAACGAAATAGATGGACATATTATGAAACAATGGGAAACAGCTTTGTTTGCCCAATGCTGTCAACTGATTTCAATTGTTGTCAAACAGTGTCCAATTAATGCTTGGGTGGTTGAGTGCTTGACCACCCCACAAATACTTAACTCCAGTCCATGCCCCTTAATTAATTTCCAGATCAGCTACAAACCATGATAAACACTCCCCGCATTGCTAATTAATTTGCCATGTCAAAAACTAATTTGCACTGGTCTAGTCTTAATTGTATTAACTCGAGAGGCCTGGAATTAATAAATAACTAAATTTTGGTGGTGACCTAGTCCCCCCCTAAGGTAGGGCCCATTATGATATATATATATAATATATATGTGCATGATGTATATTAATGTTTTGTGTGGATGTCCCTGATCGTAGAGCCTAGCATCACATGTTCAACTCCCAGGAGATGCACAGATCTGAGTTGGTTGACCGTCGTTTGGAGGCTGGAGGGTGGTATTTCTGGATTTCTTCACCTTACAGCGCCGGATGTTTGAATTTTGAGTTTCTAGATCTTTTGGTTTATTCGAGACTTCATGCTGAGGCCCTAGAGGCTGCTTTCAATGCTTTGCTGGATACCCTGCGGCCTTTGCTTGGACCGTCGGCCCAACCTACATGCGCTGCTCAGGGAAAGGCCATCCTCGTTGATCTTTGAATGAACAACTGGCTTCTACACGGACTGGTTTTTGCAATGTCTGAGTCTCTCATGTAGAAGCTGCCTTTGTTCAGTGGGATGCAGTTTGCAGGTAGAAGCTCAGAGTTCATCGCAGGAACGATTTGGCGTTGCAGACCCAGCAGCATGTTCCAGTCTTTTGATATTTAGCGAGTTGTGGTGATTCTGGTGACCAAGTGCTTTGGTGCTTGGCAGCAATTTGATCATAAGCTCATCATGATATTTCTGCAGGTGAGAATGATCACATCTGAACGATTGACGTTGCGTGGCACGCTGACGATTTTGCAGGACTGCAATGGCCCCCTCAAAAAAAATTGCCCCCTCAACCACACACGAAAGACGACACGAACGACTCGTTTGCAATCGATCGTCGCCATTGGACAACGTCTGCGCGCGCCTGCGGCCCCACTGAGTGATTTACTCGAGGACGACTGTGGCCTGCGGGTGAGCTGCCCACTTGGATCTTTTGAACTGGTTGCCAGTGGACTGGAAGGCTGAGTCCCATGCGCGCAAGACCGGAGGTCAACAAGTCTCTTGAAATCTGGCATGCGATACTGTAGTGCTCGATATGTTGGCGTGTGAAATGAGATGGTTCTCTTACCAGATGGCCAATATTGGCCAACTATATATCAGAACATTTGCTCTTTTTCAGGGAGAGTGTGCTGGCGGAAATGGATGGGAAGTGTAACATTGAACGTGCAAAGTCGATATGAGAGAAGATCTAGCTACAATATACAATTACAAAGAGGGAGAGATATTGATTGAACAACATCATTATATGTATATATATATACATAGAAGAAGCTAGAGCTAGATTCCTATTTTCAATTTTCAGTCAGGCTTTGCTGATTTGTTCAGGTGCTGTCCAGGCTGAGCTTGGCCGCTCTGCAGCTGGCGAGGTGGATGGCATGATCTTGCTGCCCCCGCGTGCGCAGGCAGCTGGTGAGTGAGTCAAATGTCATTTTACGTCATGTCCCGTGGCTTCAGGGGGTGCAGAAGTCTTCAGTGGCTTTGCCTTCAGACATGGCCTGTTTCGCAGGGTGACAGTTGGGCTTCCTTCATGCGCAAGTTGCTTGGCAACCAAAAGCCACGGCCTCAACCTTTGAGCCCAGCCAAGGGTTTCGCTTCGACTTGCAGAGCTTGCAAGGAAATGGTGTTTTTTCTGCACGGAAATGGGGCATCTCCAATCTTTATTTACATTTTTACATGTAAAACATGATGACATGTGTTGGAGATTTAGAAGCTTCATTTCAACCGTGTTTTCTTTGGGACATTTGGGAGGTCTTCAGAGCCTCGGGCTCGACGGGACGATGACCTGGCCAGTGCCGGACGTCTCGGAGGGCAATCGATCTGTTGCAGTCTACAAGTGTGGCAACCGCCATTCACTGATTGAATTCATTTCTTCATTAGGTATCCACTGCAAGCACTTTGACCCGCGGAAAGAATCAAGTGGATGAGGCGGCTGTTTGAGCATGTTTGAGCCAATACAGCAGTGGTCGTCAGTACTAAATACTATACAGTATATCTTCTATCATGAAGTGGCATAAACTTAAGTATTTCAGGCTGGTGTTTTCGATGTTTTTCGCTTTCAGAGTCAATCCGTCTTTGCCAGGCCTCGCTGCATCTGGCCTTGGCCATGCTGAAAGCAATGAACAGACACCACTGCGAGCCCCTCGAGGCGGTTGTTTCGTTATCTTGACTGGATTGAAGAATTCCGGACAGGTTCGGATGACAATTGAAGCGATGCGAATAACTTTACCTCAATTTCTTTGACACACCCAGTCTCTAAAGATATTCACAATTTGCTGTGAAAGGCACGAAGTCCTCAAAAAAGCCAAGAATTATTCACAATATGACCAAGTGGGAAGACAAATCGACCGCCTTATCGGTCAGGTGTTCTTTGCTCAGAGGGACCTTTTCTTGGCGCCTCCCAAGGTCAGGAACCGAGTTTTTGTTGAAATGAGATGAACAAAGGAAGGTAAGGCTCCCGTTTAAAGGGAGCTCTACTAGCTCTACCTTCCGATTCTCATCTCCTTTTTTTTCTGCCTCATCAGTGATCATTCAAGATCAACTCCTCGGCCGAAGAATGCCGCATTGCATCACCATAGACTGTGTGCTTGCTCAGTGAAGCAGATGTTTCCTGGAAGCTGCTGAGTTTGATAGGCGCCCTACGACGAGCCTTCCATTGTCCTTGCGCTTGCAGAGGACCAGCGTTGATCTAAACTTTACGAAGCAGAGATTTGCATCTTGCGCTCACAGGATCAGCTCACTTGCTATGCCAGTTTTGGCAAGGCCAGGCATATGATTCAAAGGATTGCAGCCACTTGTTCTAGACAGCCTAAAGCGAGGAATCGAGCGCAGCCAGCCGCCTTTGCCCCAGGGCGTGGAGGGACAACTGGAGCAATATAGAAGGTATGCTTATTTGTGGCCTTGAGTCTGAGGTTGTTTCAGGAGGAGTGCAAGGATCACAGAGGACGAGATCATGCCTGCAGCCCAACACACCCAAGGTGTCATGAGGTTGTTGATCTCCCAAGTCTACACTGTGCCTTTTCGGATTGTAGACTTGGCTCCTCATTGGCATCCGACATCAGCGGATCCAGTGGGATGCACGTCCCATCCGAGGGGGATTTGTGGTGTGAGCTTGTACCCGATTCGCTGAATTGCGTTGTCTTCGATTCTTGTCGCTTCCTGGATCCATCAGTGTCAGGACCACTTTGGAGTAGTGCGTGATCCATCTGAGATGCGTCAGCTGTGCACCGACGAGGAGCAAGTGGCAGAAAGCTGGGGGGGATACTTTTGAAATCCTCTGAACTTGCTTAGGTTGATCAGTTTAACATAGTTTGACTGTTTGTTTGGACAGCTGTACACTAACTTTCTTGAGACATGTCTTGAAGCCGAAAGTGGGGAAGATCTCCCTGATGCAAGGAGCAGGGCCCAGTGGGACGTGTGAGCTCTGCTCATGCTAGCGTCCCAGTTTCATGGATCAAGGGAGTGTTGCTTCCTGGGCTTTGATGTCATGTCTCACATTTCACGCAGAAGTCGAGCATTGTATTCTGATTCCATTTTGTCTAATTGGAGAGATGAGCTCAGTTGGACGAGTCGCCTCGCAGCTATGCGGCATCTCAGGGCAGCTACAGTGAGGCTGGAGAGATTAGTTTCGATGCTGTCGATTCATGCATGTATGTGATAGCTTTAAGGCCTTTGAATCCCAAGTTGT
Organism: Durusdinium trenchii; assembly: GCA_963970005.1. Classification (NCBI taxonomy): domain Eukaryota; class Dinophyceae; order Suessiales; family Symbiodiniaceae; genus Durusdinium; species Durusdinium trenchii. Next base: position 909,031 of record CAXAMN010021374.1, read on the forward strand.
GTATGTAGCTGCTGCTCTGACAACGGTTCCATGAGGGTTGCGACTTCTCAACAAAAGATTAACTTCTGTTTTTGTGCACATGACTTTGGTTGGAAACTAAACATGCATGTTGGGTGTATCTCCGGCCTAAACAGTTGAACTCATAGGACCATTGACAGCAATGCAGAAGAATCTGAGTCTGAGAAGATCACATCCCCAGGTATGTGAATCTACCCATTGTATGTTGATTGTATACTTTCTAGATCTACAACCTTTGTAGCCATGTGCTGCTCGCTCTCTGAACTGTGGGTCTGTGTTTCTTTCGTTTGCCGGGATGTTGGACTCTTGGAGAAGAGATTCATGGACATTGCAACTACCCAACCCTACCCGCCAGCGAGCGGGCAAAGATATATACATGTTTCCAGAGGCCAGAGGGCCAGTCGTTGCCAGAGATGGCAGAAATGAAGTATAGTGGGCACTATAGTTGGTTTTTAGCCGACTGCATATTCAACAGCTCGGCTGACGGATTGACATACTTGGGCAGGATGAGGGCATCTCAAGTTTGGCCCTGAGACGTACTGCAGCAGAAAAGATGGCTTCAAAACTTGAAAGGGAACATGAACAAGATGAACAAAAGGCAAGGGCCTCTTCAAGAAGGGCCTCATTAAAGCACCCTTGGGCCCTTTCCATCCCTTACCTTTGCCTTCTTTTGTTTCTTCTTTTTTCATCCTTTTGTTCGAATGCCAAGGCAAGGGAAAGTGGCCATCCTCCACCAGGTTGGGGATCCGTAGATTGTTTGTTGTCAGGATCTGTCCATTGGACTCCATTGGACTGGGAGCTACCAAAAAGAGCTTTAGCAACTTTAGCAAGTTATTTAGCAAGTCTTTTCATAGTTGTGTTCTCAGTGTTTTTTCTGGTCAAAGAACATGACATGTTTGTAGTTCATGAGGAGTGGTGGCGGATACTCGAAGCTGTTTTCGGCTGCACCGCAGCACCTGGTCTTCCTCTCAGATTCCAACAGGTGCTGAACCATGCTGAACCACTCAAGTTGACATGTTTGTCACCAGAGCTCTCATTGTAGATGGACAATGGCGTTTTGCCAAGTTGATTACAAAACGAACTGCTATTGATGTTTCTTTGCAAAACGGTTGTTGGGCACGTTCTTCCAACTGTCTTGGGGTCTTCCGCAGTGATTTTCTTTTGAACCGCCACGAGCCTCAGGCACTTGTATTCGATACCTTGGTGGCCAGAGACAGGTGTCACTTGTCTTCCACTGGCTAGTGCTGAGAAGGAGGTCAAATACTCTTGTATGCAAAGTCTCTCGTTTTTCTGGTGTACTGTGGCGACCACTATGCTACGGCATATCGGTATGCTGGCACGTTGGCGTAATGTCATAAGATAAGTGTATGCTGACATTCGACATGGCGGTAGGATGACATGTTGCCCTGAAGCCATGGAGTCACATCGCCATGTGCTCTGTAAATATACTATATTGCATATAGGGCATTAATAGGAGCAACAAAAAAGGATCTTGCAGTGGGCTTCTGAGCCTGTTCGAAAAAACATGTTCATAATCTCTATTTGAGGTCTAACTATCATGTACATGTTTGAGTTCTCGATTTAATTCATATGTAATATTCTATGTGCAAGGCCGCTATTCTGTGATGATTATGCCGGTGTAGCTGATTTGTTTTGTCATGTTCTCTGTAAATCAGGGTGGATCATCCTCCTGGACCAAAATATTCATTGGATGCTTCCAGCCTCCATGGCCCAAGGTCTTGAGCTAATCCGGGAGACTCTCCCGCTTCCAGCGTGGATCCCAGGACTCCAGGGTCGAATTGACGACGGTCAGACCATTCGTGTATAAGACCCTCAAATACATAGAAAAGTAAAATTCCTTTCAGAATGGATTGGGAACCGTTTCTATTCATTTGGGGACCACTGTACATACACAAGGTGCTCAGAGATTCTCAGGTGCCCCCTATGAAAGGAGTCTCAAACAGAATTTAAGCTATTTTACCTACACAAGTACACAGTCATGATTGTTTGTCTAGATCTCCCAGGTTGGTCGCACAAAGTGCTTTCCAGCTGAACCATGAGGACGGATGATTGTTTGAACACTTCGAGACATGTTCCTTTTCACAGAACTGTTTGCCAACCTGCTTTTCGCTAGGATATGATCCGGAGGGAATCAAAGGCCTTGAGGTCTTACCTGCCTAATATCAATCCATGATCAATCTTCTTGATGCGTGGAAACCATGCTAGCTAGTGTCAGCTCTTCCATCGAATCACTTGCCTTCATCCTTATGCATTGTGTCATAGCCCTCGAAGCGTGGCATTTGCGATTGATGTTTTGCATGGGATGGCATGGAGATTGCTCCTGCCGCCCAGTTTCACGCGTGTCCAAGACGAGTGCTCGCTTAGAACCAGTGGTAAATATAGAGAGAGAGCAATTTCATGCAATTTCGGCGTGCTACAACATGCTGCCTTGAGCACTGCATCTCACGACATGGACTGTCTCAAACCGTGGCCTGCAGATTGCTGCGGCCAGATGTATTGATAGAGCATTTCTGTATGAGCCGAGTGATTCAGCAAGATATTAAGTTGTATGAAGTCTTCGGAAGACGAACACAAAAGCGATGGCCTCTAAAGTGATGCTCCAACACTCCAGGAAATTATCTTCAAGATAATTTGGTTGCAGAAATGCACTACGGCTCTTCAAATCGGTGGCAGCCGGCCTTGGTATTTTTTTTAACAACAGCTGAAGTGGCAGCACACTTGGATCGGCCGGATAACACCGTTGTGTGTAGTGACTGCAGTACCAGCAGAAACTTCTCAGACACGGTACTTTTGTGTGGTTCAATTGATTGACCCAGTATTTTAGAATCGAAGAAATCCAAGCCCTGAAGAACTTGTTTGTTTCACTGGGAGGTTTTTTTGCTGGACCTGACTTGGGGGATTTCAGTCAAGTGCAGATTTCAAGCGCTTCAGGAGGCCGAAGCCAAAGAGAGAAAAGCAACAGCAACAAACGATTTCGAAGGAGTTTGACATTCTTCGCAGATTAGGCATCGTTTTGTGTCAACCTTTTCCACCGCTTCAGAAGCGATCAACATGCTGTTTTTTTGCGAGTTTGCTCCAACGCTGCATGCGCTTTGACACAGTGCTTTGCGCTTTTCCATGCAGCAGTAGCTCGAATCGTGGAGTTATATGGAGTTGCTGGCTCCGCCAGTTTGCTTCATGGATGGGGCCCTATCATCCAAAGTGACGCAAGAGATGTAGTGGGTGAGGAGAACTGTGACTCGCTCATTTGTACCATCAAGGCAGAACGACATGAGAAAAGGTTTGAGGCGCGCAGCTTTTTAAGACTTTGGGTAGCGGCGGAGTCCTCTAATTAGATAGAAAGACTAGACTTCACACGTATCGAATGTAGCACAGCGGACATTGTACCTGGCTTTTGACCCGCAGCCTCAAAGCATTCGAGAAGTGAAGTACCTCTCTTCATCCTGATGATGTGGGCACAAATAGGCGTGAACGCGTTTCTATTTGCTTCTGCTGTTTTTTGTTGGGTACTTCCAATCGAATGGCCAGTGATAGCGCCGGTGATTCTTGGTGCTTCCTTCGTCTTCTCGGTTCCAACGTCAGGCCTTTCAGCCTTCGTGGCACTGAACCTGGCGCTCGGGGAACTGAACGGTGCACCAGGTGAGTTTAGGATCATGTTGAATCTCCCGTTTTGGCAAAGTCTGGACAAATGTAAGCCTTGTGCAACTTTGTACTCTGTGTAACAAGGAGATGCCCAAGTTCTTAGTGGCCTTTTTCTGCTTCTTTTCAATCAAGCCCAGATGAGTGCGACGACTCCTTACAGCTGCTGCAAGAGCCCAACCTTACACAGGCACAGCAACAGAGTGGAGCAGCTGAATGCAGAGATTCCATAGGTCCATAGGTTCTGACCACATCTCTCCTGGAGTCAACCTGCCAGGCCAAAAAGCGCTTCCCAGCAAAGTCTTTGGGCGGTGCCTACATGTCCAACAAGGCTGAATAGCTGAACAAAGTTAACACAGTTCTACTGCGTCTTTGCTCCTCACCTTGCCGATGGTGAGGAGTCCAAGCTCTTTCGGTGGACGCCGACCAACACAAAGCTTTGGCAGATCAAACAGGCGTTGAGAAACTTGGCAGCACCCATATGGGTATCGGTATGAGTCATACCTGGTCAAGACAGTGGTGGGCAGGAGAAGCATCTGCATCCTTTCAGAGGGACCTCGATCTGGCTAAGGCGCACCTTTTGAGAATGCCAATCCCTTTGGATCCTTGGGATCAGTCGATGAGGTGGCAGCATGGTTGGAAGTTTTTCAGTCCGAGACTCCCTTCGGTGAACCTGGAGTTCTTGTACCTTGGCCAGAAGAGGACGATGACCAATTGGGTCATGGTGGATGGGTGGCCTATTCTCGCCGACAGGTTTGCCATATCACCGCCAAAGCCTTTTTTGGGCTCCAAGACGCCCGGATACCAAAGTGGACTTCGGAGGTTGATGAAGATGTGCAAAACGACCGGCGACTTCCGGAAGGCCTTCGCAAGTCTTCTGGCGGCCTGCTATGCCGATCCCACCTTGGCGAATGGTGGCCAAGGTCCAATCCTCTTGGCCGCAAAGGCCAAGGTGGCCCCATCAGTGGAGGCGGTTCGGGAGAAGGCCAAGGGTGAAGCTGTTCCATTGACCAGTGCTGGTCTTCGGGTCTGTGATTACGATACTGGAGCAGTTGCAGGTGCTTATGAACACCTGGAGACAGTGCCGACCTCTGGATGCCAGGCCCGTCCCCAGGATGCTGTTGGAGTGGATTTCATGACTGGTGGTCTAGCAGGCCAGGCGACCCAGGACATTTCAGCATCTTGGTTTGGTGGCTACCTTTTTGATGCTGGAGCCTGTGGTCTGGGTGGTGGTCAGGACGAGCGCTTGTCCGTTTACTTCCCGGAGGTCACCGTTTTGGCGTACTTCCTCTCGGAAAGCCATCCATTTCCCCAAGTCCGGCAGCCTTTGTGGATCCTGGGAGCGAGGAACTTCTTCAAGACCCTAGATGGCACTGCAAGGTTTGACTCGCCCATGGAACTAGCGGATGTCCCTTTGGACAATGATCTTGTGGAGGTTCCACTAGCAGGTGCCAATGTCAAGATCAGCTCTTCAAGGCAGGAGAAACAACATGCCTCAGTTGCCATAGTTTTCAATATACCTTAAGCTCCTTCATTGCCATCACCTGCAATAACTTGAACGACTGCGCCTCAGAGGTTGCTTTGTTTTGAACAGGCCATTTGTCGTCTTCATGAGCGAGAGTCAAGGCTTTTTTGATGAGACCATGCCAAACCTTCACCTGGCTCGTACGAATCGATTACCTGCACAAAGAGATATGGGCCAGGGAAAGGCGTCCTTTGAGAAGCAGGTGTTCGCGCTGTGTTGAGATTGTGACGTCGATTTCCTTGTTTGGCTTGATTTAGTGTTCTGTCAGCAGGTGCGCGCATGGTACAGGTCATTGGCACTAACTTCTTACGATGAGGCCAGGCTGGGAGGAAGTATGCTGGCACTGAGCAAACATGCTATATCTTTGCAATAGTATCGAAGTTCTTTGGAATGTCTTGCTTTGCACGGTTTATTGCAGAGGACGTGCAGCCCGCCTTGAAAGCATTGGTCTCTTCTGTGGGTGCTGGACCATGGCTGGCAGGGCTATGGCGGTTTGGATGCAGATATGATGGATCTTGTAGTCATTGTAGTCTACGTGACAGTGCGGAGGTGTTGTGGAAAAATCAGAAGCGGATCATTTCGTTCAATGTTTCTCAGGTGGGGCGACTCACAACTGGGATTTCTGGCTGTATGGTTGGGCCAGGCAGGGGCGCAGACACTTCACAAGCTCAGAAAGTCATGTATATAATATATATATTTATATTTATATTTGTATTATTATATAGACATTTAGTCAGTACGAAATGCATCATGCATGCAGGGAGGAATTTGCAAGGACTTCTGAGCCCTCACTTGTAAGGCGTTGGCTGCAACTACTTGGGGCACTCTACCTTTGGACACTTTCCTCAGCGCAGGGTTGCAAAATCCTAGGTGATTATATCGTCTGGTCATACAAGATGTGGCAACGTGCCATCACCCATGATTTCCAAGGACTACTACGTTTACTCCGACTTCACTGAGAATCCTGGCAACCAATGCTACATCCTTCCTGGTGCAGCCTGCCAAGAATGTCTTCGTCGATGCGCAGATCCTGACCCACCAGCAAGTGCGTCTTTTGGCTAAAACCAGTGTGGACATGTAGTTTTGCATAAGGCAGGAGCCCATCTATAATCCCTGGGTTATATACACCCCATTGTAACCACTCCAAGAACAGGGCTCGGGTGTAATTGTGATTGTCAACAATATCCACTGTATTTTTTTTAGTGGTTACCTTTCAAGTTCAACTACTTGCCAGCAAAGTAGATGGTGGTCTGGCTTGTGCCAGCAAGCAGGATCTACTTGTACGCCAAAGCACTATCAGCTATCTATCGTGGTACATTCTACAGTGGATCGAGTCTTTTTGCTGAGAACCGAAAACTTGAACTGCAGAACCAGAGACCTAGTCAAACTATCATGCATGTGATTTCACACAGCTCTGGGCTTTGATAGTAAGAACTACACCACAACAAACATTGGATAAAACCTAAAGCCCAAGAGATTTCAGCTGAGGTATTGGATGCCGGACAATGCTTATTTCAACTGGCGTCCCTGTGTCCCAGACGCAAGCATTTGCGGGGCCAAGGTGCTTCGATTGAGATTGCTTTGCTGACTGTTTGTAAGTCCATCTCAGCTCCATGATGTACTTCAAGAGTTTGTCCTTTGCTGGTCGGTCTCCCATTTGACTTTAATTTTCAGGGTATTTCAGACATAGTTGCCGCCTATGGATCAAGGACTGTTTGGATGAATTCGCTTGTTCTTGTGAGGCTCAGTGCATTTGCGTCGAGATCATTTGCGTCGTTCTAGTGCTTATCCTTTGTTTATTGCCTTAGATGATATTTAAACAGGGATTTCATACACTCAGGAAGGGGTGTTGTGACTGCTACAAATTAAGACATGGGCATGCTATGTGTCAAAAAACAAAAGCATTGTAGTATATAATTAAGTGCGAATTGCATTGAAATCAGATGGATTTTATGAGGCAATAGCAGAACACTGGAGGGCTCGCAAGACATTCCTGATGCCAGGAGCGTTATTGACTTGTGGGAGGAGATTGAGAGCAAAGTTGCCAATGGTCCCATGTCAACAAATGTTTTTGACATTCTGCTGAGTTGAGGTACAAAGTTCTACAGACTTTCTGTGTGGCTGTAGCGACTTCAACTTGCATGACTTTTGAAGGCCACAGCAGTACCTTTTGTTGCTGGCTTCTGAATTCATCCTAGACTTGCTGCAGACCGCTCCTCACTTTTGGCAAGACAACACAGGAGGAGTGAAGTCCGTTTTCAGCTTGCACAAGTCAGGAAGACATCCTCCCTAACATCCACCTCTTTCCAAACCAAATGTGTCTGCTCCAGTAGGCCCAAAACAATTAAGATTCCAACTGTACTTTAACCCCAACCTTCTGCAGTGTGCCATGCTATGCCTGTCCTTGTGTCCTAACAAGATAACATAGCTCACCCCAAATGAAAGGAAACCAAAATGCTGGCGTTGTTTCCCAACTCCACCAAGCCAAGACTGCTTGGTGGTCGCGCGGTGTAAAGCCTGGCCAGAAAAGTTGCGGCTGCAAGCCTTTGCAGTTTGGGGAGATGGAAGATGGAACTCTTGCCTGGAAGTACGTGTTTGTTTCGTGCAACATTTCACTAACTTGCCAACTGCTAATTGAGTCTGTCAACAATACCAAGCTTTGTTACACAGCTCTTTCAATGACTTAGTATCTGGCGGCTCACTTCTTGTGCACCTTGGTGGACTGAGGCCTGGAAGAGCTATTGAAATGCTGCCGGACTGGTTCCACGAAACGCCTGCGTTCGTCGGGGTTTTAGCATGTTTTAGCTATAAAGTCAGAAGGGCCAGCTTGATGGCCTCATCATTGAGCTTCCGAGTTATTGAGCGTAGTATTGAGCGTATTCAACAGTACCTTTCGCTAGCTGGAGCCCAGCAAACCTTTGGTGCAGGGTGCTTCCACATGGAAGCAGTGTATTCTTTTTGCTTCTGCAGGAGGTGACCTGGAAGCCCCAAAAGGCAGCATCGACACATTCAAGGGCATTGCTGAAAAAGCAAAGGTTGATGTTCTTTGCATGTTGCATTCTACTCTGGTTTTGAAGACTTCTTGTTGTTTTTTTCAACGGCTTCGGTGTGTAGGGCATATGTTTTAGAGCCTTCCATTGGCAGGCACCAGAACGCATTCGAGTGCACTGAGTGTGTGCGCACAGTCGGACGAACCGTTGGATGTGTTGGATTCCCACAGACCGTTGGTGGTCACTTGTCCGATGTATGTAGCATCATGAGAAGAGCTCCTGGCATTACTAGTAGTAACAAGAAGCTACTAGTAACAAGTGCCTCGCTACTAGTAACAGGTGCCTTACTAGTAGCAACAAGAAGCTACTAGTAACATGAGAAGAGCCACTCTTTTTGTGAAGTGGCGTTCCAGGGAAACCTTTCCGAAAAAGCTTTGGATAGGTTAGCTGAACGCTGAACGCTGAAAAACCCAAGGAAGTGGCGATCCAACAATCTATTTTGTAGCACAGTCCAAGCTACTGGGAGAAGGCTGCACCTGAGCATGACTTTTTATATGTGCTGTTTCTGCCTTTTACTATTTTTTTCTGTCCTCTTCCAGTGCCTCCTCAGGAGCTTCCTTCGCAGCGCATTTGCGAATGGAAGCTCCGACACCTGTTTAAATCTTATCGACGGACCGCAAGCAAAAGGATTGAATGATCCAGTTTTTTGCTTCAGTCTCCTGGACATGCAGAGTGTCCTAGTTTGGTCATTGGTGTAGCTTTGCAAGCACTGTACTTGTTGACAAATGGTTTGCTCCACTAGATTTTGGCTTGCTATTGTGCTGTTGGCATTGTCTTTAGCCATACATTGACATAGTTTTAGCATATGATTGGTCCGTGAGCAGAGTGTCAAAAAGAAAGTAGAGAAGAACCAGAGCAGTAGAATCCAGCCTTTTGTCAAACGCCATGAAGCAGCGCAAGTACAGTCTGCCTCTAAGCCCAGTTCTTCAACGAGGTGGGCCTGCGAACCTGAGTGATTCAAATTGAGACCGAGAGCCGTCAAAAACAGGTCGCTTCACGACAATCGCCGGTCGCACCAGATGTTGGACAGCACCTCCAAATATCTCCAAATAACATGATGCCAAACTTTGCATTTTTCCTGTTTTCTTGTGTGTGTGTGCTTTTTTCCCACCACACTTCCCTCCAGACACACCTCAGGAAGCAGGTAATGCAATTCCGTTCCCAAATGAAAAAGCCATTCACAACTGTGGGCAGATTTTTGAAAAAAAAAACAAAGAGATAACAAAAGGGAGGTAACCACGATCCAGACCAACCGCTTGCAGGTCCTCCATCTGCCGAGAGACTTCTGTCACCTGGAACACGCACCACTACTGCAGCGCGCAGCAGTGGTGTCACACCACGTGGCCCACGCAGGTCTCCATGGTCAGCACCTGCACCTGCGACTCCAGAGAAACTTCGCCCCAGCGTGGCACCACGGGGCTGGGAGCGTGGCTCGTGTTTGAAAGACAAAAGCCCGCGCTGGGTCAATGTGACAAGCGGAGAGAGCTTGGCGAGAAGTGGAGTAGGTGAAGTAGATGAGGTGAAGAGCTTGAAGAGCAAAGTGAAAGAGATGACTTCCAATCGGTCCGATTTGTTGGCCTCTGAAGTCATCGATTGGAAGGAGAGCGATGCTGAACAAAGATTCTGCAAAGATTCTCCCATGGAGGCGCAGCTCGTCGACCCAAAAACAGCCCAGTCCGCAAAGCCGGAAAGCTGGGCAGACCAGTGCCGAGCAGTCAGCGACCTCATGAAGCCATTTCGGGAGTCCTTAGAGGCCCTGCAAGGAGTTGGGACCCCAAATGGAGTGTCCGCTCCCAACTTCTCTGCAAAGCCTGGTGTTCTCCGTCAATGTCCGCTGATGATTGCGGCTGTCACAGCTCTTCAGAAGGCGTTGGACAGCCCAGAGAGGCGCGCTACACAGAGGGTGAAAGCATAGTGGCATGGCCCACTGAGTTCAGTTTATTTGGCTTTGCAAGTTGCAGCACTGCTCAGTGTAGATTTAGCATGTTCAATTTTGTTGGTTCCAGGACCGGCAATGATGATGGAGGCACCGGGAATAGCTCTCAAGAAGTTGTCCGGACCTTAGCTGGAGCTGAGAGGACTTGGGCATCTCTTCCTGTCATCCTTCCGTTGGTCCATTGGTCCATTCCATTTGACGCCTTTGAATGCAGTGATTGGACCAATTGGGCCAAATTTGTTAGGGCGAGGAGGCAAGACTGGCAGAAGTGAAGGCCGAGATAGAGGAGTGGAAGCTGAATCACTGGGAAAGGGTGACAATGAGTCTTTTGGGGGTAAAGACAAGACAGGTGTCTGATGCTGCGTAGGGGTAGGCTTCAAAAAGGACATGAAGGACTCTTGACTTTTGAGACTAGTAGCAAAAAGCTTCTAGTAACAAGGGAATCGCTACTAGTAACAAGGTGCCTTACTGTACTACTAGGAACATACTAGGAACAAGAAGCTACCAGTCTAATCCACATTGGAACGTCAGGACTTGGAAGGACAGGTGTTTGTGTTGGAGCGTGGCGTCAGGGCAAAAGACCTGGAGGAGGACCGAGCGTGCTTCGTTTTAGGGAACCATTGATGTTTGAGTCTTATTTGGAGTTGATTCTTTTGGTGAGGTGGCAGCTCAATTGAGAAGCCGTGTGGCAGAATTACGAGAGGAGGAGGCGGGTGTATATCCTGTATCACTGTGGATTAGCTGGATCTTGATTTGAGCTGCTTGCAGGCCCGCTCAGCTGCTTTGAGGGAAGAATGCCGCACTGCTCTCAGAGTGTCCGTGTGCATTCTATGCACAACTCTTCGAAACGCTCCTGGGAATGTGCATTGAGCAAAACAATTCATGCATGTATTCAGTTGCCTAAAAGCAAGATAGCTACCTGCTAAAGTCTATTGGTGACGAGCGACGATAGCCCATGACAATAGAATTGATATCGAGGAGAGCTTCGCTTGCAGATAGCAGAGCTGGTGGCCCATACACTGCCAGATGAAGGCCTAAGATCACAACAATCCTGGACATCATGTCGTTTTTATTTGTTTCCTTTTTTTCGATGTATTGAACAAGACCTGTGCGAGGCCTCATACAACGTTCTGAACTCCAAGGACGTTTACAACAATTACAAATATCGTTGACAAAAAGACAGATTCCGAATAGTTGCAGATTCACAATTATAATATATTAAGATATGATGATATGATATGTTTTGCTCGCCGTACGACGAGGCACGTGGCAAAGAACCTAAGAACATCATTCAAAACCGCCAAGCACAAAGGAACGGGGAGCAGGAAGGCAGAGAAGGAACAGGGAGCGAAGCTGGCGAGCCAGAGCTGGGGAGCAGGGCAGAAATTGTGCGGCGGAGGAGTCATGGAGGAGCCTGTTGCCGTCAGACCATTGGCATAAACTCTATGGTGACCGGTGCCTCACATTGTAGGGCTGGCATTTGATTGCTGGGTCGCGTTTCTCCATGAAAAGTGACTTTACTCCTCTTCTGTTTATGGCATGTGTGGGGTCTTTACTGTGCTGGCTTTGGGCGTTTCTTTGCACAAGATTTGGCTCCTGTGTTTCTTAATGTGGATGTCTTTTTTGCACAAGGCTTTGAAGGTTTGTCAATTTGGAGTTCATGCAGTGTGCAGCAACAATTCGTGAAACAAATTGCTTCTTTGACTCGTCTCCAACCAAGTGGTGGGGCCCCCGTTGTGGCTGTTGCGTCCTTCTTGGGGTGTGAAAATCATTGTTTACAATGCAAACAAGTTTGGGACTTGCACGGTTGTAGTTTTATGCCATTACAGTATGCAGTTATCCCGGTTATCCCTCTTTTCTTGAAAAGATGTTTGCATACAAGAACTGGGCATGCCTGTCCTTTGTCATTTTGCACAATGTTTGGAAACGCAACTAATGGGGTTGCTTCGAAGCTCTTGCATCATGAAAATTTGGGTTGTGTACGTGTTTCCTGGCGTTCACCATTTGATCTCCAATTTCATAGTCATCCCGTTCATCCCGGCTCCGCTCTGTCACCTGTCACCATCCTGTTTGATCCGTTCCTGCATGTAAAGTATTTACTATCTATCACTTGTTGTTCGGCGTAGTCGAATTGTGAAGGCCCCCAGACTGGCCCAAAACTCGCGGATTACACGCGGACAAACACGAGTGACGGTCCACCATTCGTAAATCAAGGCAGTTATGGTCCGCCGCCATTCGGCCGGTGCAAGTTTTTTCGGCTCAGAGCCCAAGAAAGCGGCCAAAGGTCTATGGTATTTTGGCTTTGCCTACCGCTTTGCATTGCCAATTTTCTGACAGTGTTTGCTGAGTGGATCAATGAAACCGTGAACTCGCCCTTCCAACCTGTTGGACGGTCTGTGCAAGCTGCTGCTTGGGATTCTGCAAGCCAACAGCTTTGGATCCATGCTGGTAATGAACAGCTAGTCCTGGAAGACCTATGGACCTTTGATTTTGAAAGCAGAACTTGGGATCTGAAGCAGCAACGACGACAATACAGACCCTCTGCGCGTTCAGACCATGTGGCTGTTTGGGATCCTGAGAGGCGATCTTTGTGGATTCATGGTGGGTTTACCGGTACCGTCGGACCCCATAACAAGTTCTTTGGAGATCTCTGGAGGTATTCGGGCAACAGCTGGACTCTGGAAGCCGACGAGACCGTGTATGGACCAAGTCCCCGAAGCGATCACGTGGCAGTGTGGGATGCGGCCAGTTCCACGCTTTGGATCCATGGCGAAAAAAACGGACATGGCATCCTTCTGGGAGATCTCTGGAGATTCGACTCTCCTCCCAACAGACCTTCCTGGTCCTGGAGCCGTGTGGTTGACAATGAGCCGCCTTCGGCGCGAGCTCATCATGTGGCTGTTTGGGATGACACCAATGCTGCCATTTGGGTTCATGGTGGATATGATGGAGGTCTCTTAGCTGGAAAGAACACAACAATTCAATCAAAAAAACATGTTGGACTCTTGCAGATCCTTCAACCTATATTATATGCCAACAAGATGCATTGACAACTCCAGTGGCAAGTCAAGTAGTTGCAATGTTGAGGGTAGTAAGCTTCCCGAATCAAGTACTACACCGGTGAAAACTAACACGTTCGCCAAACACATATATGTTTCCTTTTTTGGCATATGTTCGTCTAGTTTCGGAGCGGACACCGTTGAGACTAACCTAGACCAAATTCAGATATGCCATGGTGGGCCCTACGGGTACTTGGCAGGGTCCATGTTAGCCTCCACCGGGCTATGTTGACCTCTAAGGCGCGGTCTATGTTAGCCTGCGTTCAGTTTATAGTCAGATTTGCAGTTGGTCCATGTTAGTGTCAAAAACGATCATAGACTGAGAGTGGGAACGGTCCATGTTAGTGAGGGTCCAGAAATTGCCAAAAAAAGCGCTAATACCGTTTCCCCAGGAAGTCACTGTTTCCGGTGGTCCATGTTAAAGCGCACTTGAAATTGAGCTCTGGTCTATGTTGTGTTTCCCCGGAGTAATCATAATCGACAGAGGTTCTCTTTGCCTTTCCTCTGGGTTTGATGCGATTCCGGAAGGGAAGGTCGTTTTCGTGTTTTTTGTTCTAAAACAACTCGCTGTTGGGCCTGGGTGGCCGTTGACCTGCGCGGCCTGAAGACTGCGCTGAGGCTTGAGTGGCTCTGTCTTGCGCCGAGATTTGTTGAAGTTCGACACTAACACGAATCGCTGGACCTGGATCTCCAACGGTGGTCCATCGGGCCGAGCGTATCATGTCGGTGCTTGGGACCCCACCAATCTCGCCATTTGGATTCACGGTGGATTCGACGGGTTGGCACGGCGAGATCTCTGGAAGTTCAACACACAGACACGGATATGGGATCTAGTTACAGAGCAGCAAGGGCCGTCACGACGCTTCAATCATGCCGCTGCTTGGGATATCAAGAGCATGTCCTTTTGGGTACATGGTGGCTACTCTGATGGCAATGTTGCACGCGATTTGTGGAGGTTTCATGTTACGACCACATCTACAACCTGGACCACCTCAAGCTCGTCGAGCTCGTCCAGGACGACCTCCACAAGCAAAACCAGAACAACAATCACGTCAACAAGTTCAACAACAATTAGCACCTCCAGCACAATGACCACTTCAAGCACAACAAAGACCTCAAGCACAACAAGCACTTCTACTTCAAGCACTACGCTCAGCAGCACCACAACCAGCAAAACTACTACCCAAAGCACAACATCAAGCACGACCCCTTCGACGACCACTTCCATCACGACCACTTCCACCACGACCACCACAACTACTACCCAAAGCACAACATCAAGCACGACCCCTTCGACAACCACTACCTACAGCACCACTACAACATCTCACACAATCACCACAACCAGCAAAACCTCCACCACCAAGACCTCTACCACCAGCACTACGTTCACATCGACATCCTCCAGCACAATCAGCAGTACAAGCACGATCACCAGGTCCAGCTCCACATCATCAACTGGAACCTTTACAACCTCCACAAGCAGCACTGTGACTGTGACCACTACAGCTTGTCCAGACTTGGCTATTGCCATTGTTTGCCCGGCAGTTGGGGTGTTGATTGCGACTCTTGCTGCTTTGGTTGCATGGCGGTGCTTGAGGCGAAGGTTCATTGTTATACCGGTGCCACCACCATTGCCACCACCACCAGAGTGCATTCCACATCCACCCATGTTGCCTTTTCCCGTTGAAGAAGTCTATGTCCTTCCCCTTTACAGTTGCGTGGAGGCACTCACAGAGTCAGCTCCTCAAGCCCGCTGCAAGAGCCTGAAAGGGTCTTCCTGCTTAAGGCTTGCAGGCTTTCCGGACTTGTATCCAAGGAAGCTTTGCTCAATCGCCCCTGTGAGGCACATAAGCATCGACATCAAACCAGCAGCACCTTCATTCCAGCGTGTCATCCGGCCTCAACTGGGGACGCCAACACCGGGACCCTACCCAAATGTGTCCAGCAGGCATTGTTGCAAAGAGCCTCTCCGGACCTGCAACAGCCAACCGCCGCTCCGGACACCCCCTTCGGTCGGTCAGGCAAGACCAGCTTTCCAGCAACCAGAGCCTTTGCTGGAAATCATTCGACAAGTGCCTATTGTCCGTGGAGCGCGAGGCAGTCTGGAGCATTTGGTAGGCGATTTGCCATGTTTGAACTTGGACAGAGGCATGAGAAGAGTATGCCAGCCCGTTCTCTACTCATACATAGACATGACACCGCAGTTGGAACATTTGACCGTCGTGAGGACTATTGTGGAAGTAGATCAGCCGCATGCCTTTCCAATGCAGGGACCAGCTTTGACTCTGCGACCATGCCTGGCATATGAACCGGCTACACAGAAGCCACGGGCTCT
This sequence comes from Durusdinium trenchii, assembly GCA_963970005.1. Lineage (NCBI taxonomy): Eukaryota > Dinophyceae > Suessiales > Symbiodiniaceae > Durusdinium > Durusdinium trenchii. The sequence continues at coordinate 924,617 of CAXAMN010021374.1, forward strand.
GAGACTTCCGCAAAGTGCGCCCAGTCTTTGTGTACCAGCTCGGACTCCTCCATATGTCAGACTACCATGCTTCCTACAGACACTGGATCCACCACCGTGTGCTCCACTATGTGGTCCTCCATGTGTGCCACCAATGTGTTTACCTGATCCTCCACCTACTCCACCATCTCCAGGTGATCCAAGTTCACGTCGAAGGTCCAGGACCCAGGATGCAACGTCCAGGATGAAACGAAGGGACAGAGATCGGACTCCAGGGCCCGGTTTCTATGAGCCACGAGATCAGAACCACTTCGGGTGGATTCCTGGCTTGGTGCCCGGCTTCCCACATGTCCGTCGCCGCTACGACTGAGTCTAATTAAGAAACATCCATTGCACCTTGCAAGGAGAAGGAGACCAAAGCTGTCATCCTTGTGCTATCGTAGTCAGTAGACCAAGGCATTGTTTGAAATGTATCGGTCAGCACAAGCCGCAAGCTTGTTCAAATTGTGATGCCGATCCTCCAAGAGGATATGAGCACTGTTAACTCAATACTGTCACGGCTGCAGAAGCAAGAACAATCTGTACTGTACATGTCTTGCAGTCTTCATGTCAGATGGTGATGTTGCACAAGAATGGTGCAGCGGCTTCTGCAGCCTGTCGTATGTTGGCGTACGTTGTGTAGATAGGGTCCGACAAGTGTATACCTACGCTTTTCATGGTGAGACAATTGGCTTGCTACTTCCCGTGATGCGGCGCACATGCATTTTTGTGTGCTTTGAATTGTTATCCCCAAAATCAGTTATCATTGCCGTACTACCTGATTGCTTCAAGGAACGACCACAGTCACAAACCCCGGGGTCGCTGTTTAGCAGCTTCGGCAGCTTCAGCAAAAGTACCAGTCGAAGCAGTGGACTTTCCCGTAGAATTTAAGCACAGCAGTGCGTCTGGAGTTTCTTACTGGGCGTTTTTGCATGGTTCAAGTGCAGAGCTTGAGCAGCATCGATGGCCTTGCAAGAGATTTGGGTGCGTACGTGGTCTTTCCCGAATGCTAGGAAGTTGCACATGCCGCGCCTAACCCAGGCAGAGCAGAGCAGCAGGTTGGAGCAACAAACACTGGCGACGACATGGCCGAACACCCCAAGATCCGAATGTTCTTCCACAACTACTGGTAACAGGCAGGGACTCATTTCCATCATCGAGCAGCCATGGTTGTAAGACGAGGCGGCCTATTCTTGTCTCAGATTGGGAGGACGGAGACTTGGTACTTCAAGCAAATCCGAAACGCGTACAATCCCAAACGAAGCTCAGCAGTGAGGAGACGACCCTTCCTTTTTGGCGTGGCTGTATCAGCTGTGAAAACCTGCGCCTCGGACTTTTTTGCCCAGAAAGTGGTGGAGCAGCGTGAGCAGGCCCAACCCGTTTTGTTCTCCTTCCACGAGGGGAAGCGTTCTTGTTTCATTTGTGTCCGTGAAAATGATATGTGGCCCAGTGCTAGGCCGTTAGGCTGTTACAATGGCGCTTCACGTGTTGCTTCCGAACAGAAGAGCTGCTTGTACCTTTGCGTGGGACGACCCCAAAGCCAAATCGGACGACAAAGGTGCTTGCAGGTGCCTTCCCAGGTGCCTGCCCTTGCCAGGTCGATCTGCGCCGCAACTTTATTTTCTTCATGTGGGGCTTGCTTTACCTTGGAGGCGTGCAATATTTTGTGCACCTTGGCAATTGATGGCTGCATGCATCCAGTCACCCTGTTTGATGCGGAAATAGTTTTAGCATGCTTGATGCGTTTCTGTTTAGCTTGAACCGGAGTCTACCCCTTTTCCGACGTTTGCCTTCAAAGAAGCAGCTCCCTCCACTGTCTTGCCACATTCTTTCAGTTTAGGGTGCTATGGCAGTGTAACGGTAAAAACATATCGTCACTTTCTTCTCGTGCCAAGCTATGTGCACCTCTTCGCCCGGCGCTGGTTCCCGGACGCCATGAGCTTCGCGGCCAAGAGCTGGCGAGAGAAGTTGGCCGATCGCCAGGGACAGCGTACGGTGCTGAAGCAGGTGCCGATCGGCGCGGAGAAGAGGGACCAAGGGGCCATGTCTTGAAAGGTCAGTCTTCATAGTTTTTCAAGGATTGGGACTTGGGTTTTACGTATGCAACATCTCGGGACTAGTTTTGCTCCACAAACCGCCCCTGGGCCTTTCTAGTCCTGTTTTATCCCACAAACACGTAGTGAGGTGGTGATATGAGAAGTTTGTTTCTTTTGTTGTTAATCTGCAACTCTTCCTGGTGTTGTGCATCGGCTCACTCTTTTGCTCCTTAATGTGGGAATAGCTCAAGACATCTCAAGACAAAGCATAGACAAATCTTTTGGTTCTGACAACCTTTGCCTGTAGCACACCACAAAACCTACTCGAAGAAGAAGTAAGTGAAGTTGTTAGCCGTTAGCAAAGAAAGAAACGCCTTGGCTTCAAATAATGGACACTCCAAAATATTCAAACAGTCACTTTGCACTAGGCAAACACTTCAGAGCTTCACATGTCTTCTGACTTCGGATTGACCTTGTTTTGAAGGTGTTCTTGGATCAGTTCGTGCAGGGATCTCAGACCGTTGGACGTTGAGTTGCGTAGAATTGTGCCTCCACCTGCTTCCGAGGCATCATCCCTTCATACTCTTCCCGGCCTTCTACCAGGTGAAGGAGTTCATCGAGGGCGGCACAGCTTCTGAAGGCAGTGCAGTGTGGTGAATGCCACACAACAAACAACTAGAACATACTAGAACTATCTAGTACTAGAATGTACTAGAATTCCTGTGGTTAGAGTGCTATCAGAGAGACTCTGAGTTCTTCCAGGTTGGCGAAAGTTTCGTCAGAATCAAGTGGAAGATCTCAAGCTCACCTGGTGGCTCAGTGGAGCGGGAGTGTTTACGGATGTCTACGGTGAGTAGGAGGCTGAAGCCAAAGATCATTGCTGCAAGGTCTGTATGGATCCCTGTCTTTATGCTGAACTTTTCCTTTAGCAGGTCTCTCAGACTCAGAATCTCAAACTTGCCGTCACGGTCAGAGACCAGAGAGATGTCAAGGTCCAATTTGGATGCGAGTGCCTGTTGTGGCCATCGTTTCCTTCGGTGGTCCCAGCACAGTTTTTTGTTGCAATGCTTGTTCGTTGAAAGAAAGAGAGAGAGAGAGAGGGATAGACAGACCGACGGACGGACGGACAGACAGACAGACAGAGAGGGAGAGATGGAGCGGGGATGCTAGAAAGTTCAAGGTCGACGTCTGATTCGGCAACCAAGAGGTATGATTCAGGAACCATGATTCGGTAACAAAGTAACAAAAACCGCTGATTCGGTAACCAAGACCGCTGATTCGGCAACTGGCTGATTCGGTAACCAAACAACCTTTCGTTCACTATAGGAAGAAGCCTGGGGTTCAGTAACGCAAGCTAATTCGAGAGCCCAAACCGTTGGCTCCGTAACCTAAAGCAATGTCTTGTACCTCAGTTGTTTGGTCACTCAAACAACCTGATCATAGAGTTCCAAACCCTTTGCAGCCACGTCGAACGGTATTATCCTGGCCATGGTTCCCACCCATGGCCCCCCTGTTGGTTTCTGAATCGTAGTTTCCTGATCGCTTGGTTTCTGAACCGGTCAATGTCCAAGCTAGAATGCGTAGGCATGTCCTGCGCTGACAGACTAGGAGCCAGAAATGGTCGATTCCCACAAGGAACAGCGGCTGAGTGACAATTTGGTGGAAAGAGGAACATAAGCATGAGCACCAAAAAAAAAGGAAGGAAAGCGGCAGGCACACCGTCACTCAAGGCACCGTTTGTCCTTTGATGACGTTGTTGAATTCGCCGCAACTGGTGTCCCGAACCGAAGAACCGAAGAACAGGCTTTGACCTGTCTGCCGATGTCTGCCGCAGTCTGCCAGGTTTTACTACAGCACTTTCTTGCCTTAGAGGTGGGTATTTGGACAGCTGAAGTCCACAAGCACTGCTTTCGATGTGTTCTAGTAAAGCTTTGTGGGTATATGAACTCATGGACGTTCGTTAGCCTCTTTGCAAGAGTTACAACAAGGCCATGGACTTGTTCGACATAATGTGGCCATATAGTAGGCCCTTTGTGCTACTTCAGATGCATGTGCACTTCCCACTAGCTGTGACTCGAACCCTTAATTGAAGATTCCTTGCACATTCAACCCTTTGAAGCCTTGCTTGCTGTTGTCCCTTCTTGCCAAGACCACCTATGAATGTTTTCACTAGGTGACTAAATCTAATCTAGTTTATCTTCAGGGATTGTATCAAGAGCGACGTACGCACCTGCATTTGTTCTATATAATAGGCTGACCTGACGACCCTGCGTTGTGTTACATGGATGAAGAGCTAGGGAACAACCCTAGACCACAGTTAGTTGCCGTAGTTGCCTTGGTCATGGTCATTGTTTGCTGAACTACGATAAACTGATGCAAAGTCTTCATACCATAGTGGCTTGCAGGTGCGCCAGAGACTGTTGAATAGCTTTGCCAGGCTCGGACAGCCTTTGAAACCGTTGCAAGCGGGGTGCAGACTTACCTGATCCTTCACACCCATGCACAGATGTTCAACAGTTTGTGTTAACACGAAAACGTTGACAAAAAATGCCACACTCGACGCGTTGATTTCACTGCAAGGTGGGAACTGGCCAACTGAACAGCCAAAGAAGCTGAAGTCGAACGGGTTGGAATTCATTGGTGTCCTCGAATTGGTACGAAAGGAGGCGTCTTGGCAGCGAGCCTAGTGCCTCACAAAGGTGGCGAATGCCTCGAACTCTTTATTTTTGGAGTCTCGAATGCCTAGTGCTGAGTGTTTCGGTCTCCACACTCTAGCGAGAAGCGAAGAAAGACTCCTGGGGCATTGAAAAGGACATTTTCTGTGCCTGTAGCATTTGCAACCTGTGTTGCTCACCAAGCAGCAATTAGCAGCATGTGGTCTACAGTTGAGCCTCGCATGTGGATGTCGATTTCGGCATCTTTTGTTCTCAAGCCAAGCATCTCAGACAAGGTCAAAGCTGGTGGAGATTTCAGAATAGAAGATGAGCCATTATTGTGTTGCTTTCATTATATTGTATTATATTATAACTCAAAAATCGGCATATGTTCAGAAAGAAACAACTTCCGACAGCGGCAGTATCTTTTTGCATGGGCACGGTGTACCATGCCGATAGCAATGCCGGACAGCAAGATGTTCACAGCCTCTTGCACGACAATTTTACCGTGTCAGGTTTCCCGTGTCCGTAAGGATTTGATGTGCTCGCATGCTCGGAAGCTGACTGAAGGGCAAAAACGTCCAGTCTTCAAGACAAGTGGCATGGATTCCATTTGTTGAAACGACATGAAACAATTTGATCGAGTGCGGGAAGCATCCTTGCAAAGCTGAAGCCAGTGTCTCACCCAGTTTCCGACGGCTGACATCACCTGTGACCGCGTCATTTGGGGTGGCTGAAAAAAGCAGGGCCGAACAATTAAATATCACCCAACACCGATAGTAGCAATTACTTCTTGTCCTCCACCTGAGCGATGCTTGGCCCAAGAATTCTTGAACCAGATTTTCAGGACAAAGCTGCGTGCTGCGACATCAGTTACCTTCGTGTACTGTACAATACCCATAGATTGAAGTCATTGAACAAGGAACTCGTGTTGTTGGTGCCAAGTTTGAAGAGCATGAGGCCTTGGCAAACTCTGGGGTGGGGGTGCATGTGTCTTGGTTGAGAGCCATCACTGGGACCTTTCTGCTTCTGTATGACACAATCCTCACTGACTGAGGTGACATCACCACATGTCGACGGTCCTTTAGTTGTTTGCTCCCCCTTCAAAGAGGGCTTGGAAGATCTGGGAAGCCTTCAAAGGCTTCAAGCGCTTGGAATAGTCTTGACAGCAACAAACTATTTCATTGTCCTCATCTAAAGAACTCTTCAAATGTCTATCTTGATGCATTGGTCGATATTGGTCGGCTAGCTTTTGGTGTGTTGAGACAAATCATAAGAAATCTATCTCAGCTCTCCAAGTATGCCACGACAAACACAAAAACATGGATACTTCACAGCATAATATTTAACAAAGGAAGGGACCCCCAATTACGTATGACGAAAAGAAGTCTTGCAGCGCAGCAGCATGACGACGTATCGCAAACAGCATGCAAACCAACAGCCATCGTTCCCTCTGAACAATATGTATTGTTCAATGCCGGAAAGCGAAAACCGAACACCGAAACAGTCGAACAAGGCCGCTCGCCTTCATGTCCGACGGGTCCGACGGGTCCGACAGAACTGTGACTCCAAATGAGATCGTCAGCTGCAGCGCGGACCTTTTCCATGTGAAGTGGTTCAGCGGTTTTCATGCTGTTCTTTGGAACTCCCGCTGTCCATGCAACCAGGGCTCGAGACTTTTCAACCTGGTTCCCGCTTTGTGGAGCCATGGTCCTTCCGAGCCTCGTCTTGTTTGTCGGCCACGCCTCCGGTTGTCAGCTTGATTTGAATATATTTGATGCAAACGTGTGCATGTTGAATCTGCATCCTTATTTGGGGATCATGTTGAGAACTCGTTTTTTGTGTTTTCACACATCCATTGGCCAAGGATTCGCTTTCATTTTCTCGGCGGCCAGCCCATGGAATCCATGGCGCTTTTCGCCGCGATTTGCCTCTTGGCAGCCATTTGGTATGTGGCATTTGATGACCTGGTTTTTTCAAGTAGTAACAAAGGCATCGCTACTAGGAGCAAGGACGCTACTAGTAGCTCCTGGCCTTACTACTAGGAACAAGAAGCTACTAGGGAGCAAAGGGCATCGCTACTAGTAACAAAGGGCATTGCTACGAGCTGTTTTGGAGCAGTTCAAAGGCAAATGGCAACTTGGTAAAATCGATTAATTTCTGCACTGGCGCCTCGTTTTTTTTGGGGCCAAACAATGACAGGGAGGTAGTTACTTTTATTGTTTCGGGTCAGATATTTCGACATCATGCAAGGTGAAATGATGCCTAGTGCAATGGCAGTGACATGGTGAAATGATCCCCCAGAACGTCTTCAAAAACGTTCAGAGCATGTGCTTGATTGTCAGGCCATGATTTGATGATCGTCTCCATCGGCTTGCAGTTGGTGCTGATTGCACTACTGCTCCTATACTATGCTTGGTCGGCATTCCGACTGTGGCGCAAGGGAGCTTCTTGGCAGATCGGCTCGTCGACCAACAACTCAGGATGGAAGTCCCGTCCATTCTTGCAAAAGACAGGCCAATTCTTGCAATTGAGCTTGAGTAGCCACTATTGGCGTCCATCTTTTATTGAATTGTATAAAGCCTTTGATTCTAAGGTTGAATTTTCGGTCTCTTGGCGGCTATTGGAAGGGTCACTTCAACTCGGCTTGATCATTTTCTCTATGAAAGAAACTGAAATGCGGGTGTGATGCCTGTCTTTTGAAGCAAAGCCTCAGAGCGGACTAAATGTTCTTGCAGTTCTTCTCTACTCTAGTGTTCCTCTTAATGTTTGGTTTGGCGATATGGTGCTTCCGAACAGCAAGATCCCGTGCTTCGCAACGCTTGGCTTTGACAGGCGACCTTGGTGCCTACCTTGGAGCAGAAAGTGGCCTTGCCTCCACCTGGGCCTGTGCTGATGTGGGCTTCTGGGTTTGGAACTGGATTCCGCTTCCTGTGCGCTTTTAGTTTGACTGCCAATGATGGACCAAGACAAATCTTCACAATGAAAGGGCGAAGAAAATGTGTTCTCCAAACAGCTCCAGTGCTGCGTGCTTCTCCCAACATGCTTCTCCCGGCGCGCGGAATTTTTTCCGGCGACGGCCCACCGTTCAACTCTGGGGAGTCACCTGCGAAAGACGAAAAACAACCGAGGCAGTCCAGTGGGATTTAGACATTCGAGCTATGGTCGATGACCTGAAGAGCCTTGACTTGTTCGCAGGGTTCCACAGCTCTGCCAAACACGCTGTGTTCATCGAAGAGCGCCCAGAGAATGTTGTTGGCTGATGTTGCCTGCACAATAAGACCTATTGCGTAAGATGTTTTCTTGTTTTTGTTTTACTGTATTTGACTATCAGTTGCAGTGTGTCCCTGTGTATTACTATATATATATATATATACACCTTTTGAGAAGCTTGAAGGACTGACAGCTCATCTCTACTTTGGCTAAAAGGAAAGAGAGAACCTGTGACGATGTTTGGGACTTTAACCACCTTTTAGAGGTTTGTTCCATCAGAGTCCATCCAGTGCCTCAATTACGCACACAGGACATTCGAAGGTGTTTGAGGCCAGGTTTCCTTCATTTCCGGTTTCCTATGTTTCCTTGTTAAGGTGTGGACAACGCTGGGAATAATGCCCACTGTTCGTTTTGAATTATGTTGACAGTTGACAGATTAGACCCTACTGAAAAGTGGAGGGACTGCCAGAATCACTCAATGTGTGAATCGGCTCCGTTTACTCCGAGGAATGAAGGTCCGTCAGTGGTAGAGCGATATTGCCAGAACGAGGCTTTCATGAACAAACTCAGGCAGGCACACAGGTAGTGGCTGTGTGATAGCGCTTCGCAGCAGTGAGTAGGTGGTTGAAATGACGAGATTGGTAAAACGGTTCGGCAGTCCAGGAAAATAGTGCGGAACGTTGTGTCGCAGAGCGAGATGATCCGCATTACTCAGGAGGTGCCAAACTTTTGCGTTGTTTGCTTTGGAAAGTTGACTCAAAGATTGGAATGGGGTTTCATTTGTTTGTGACCTGCCGCGAATCCGAAGGTGAGGATGAAGCGAGAGCTCGAGAAGTTTCAGCGGATGAACTTTCAAAAGTCTGCTGAGGAGGTACAGATTTGCAAAGCACAATTTATAAGTCTAGAGTTGCCCACAAACATGAAAAGAGGGAGCAGCCTCGGGACAGGAAGCTCCAACGGTTTGATTTGTCTCACATGTTGTATTTGCAAGAAAATATTTAGGTTATAATAGGCCAAGGCTTGCTCCTTGCATGAGCTTCAATCTTGTCAGTTCCTTTTCTTTCCAACAGTTGTTATGCAAGTACTGTACCATGCAGCTGCAAGTGGAGGAAGATGAAGATGCCAAAGCGTGGCAAGCCATGATGCTCGAGATGACAGGAGAGAAGCCGCAGGAGACACAGATTGTACTTCAGCGGCAAATTACAGCAGGAGCTGCAAGGAGATAGGATTTGGGCAAACTGTGCATCCTCATTCTATGAATAGAATGGAGGAAAAGAAACTGAATATGGTTTAGCTCTATGGCACCCAGTAGTCTCACTAAAGACTTGTCGTTTGGATGCTTAGGATGTGAACGTTGGTGCCCCGGCGCAACAGATGTCTACAGTATTCGAAGGGGACGATGCAGAAGCTTTGGAAGCCATGATGGCTGTGATGAACAGGAAACCTTTTGAGGCAGGACTGACTTGGATGATCTAGATGATCAGTTGCCCTCAAACATAGCAGTCATCCTGCAGAACTGATGGCGTTGATTGATTCATCCTTGTTTGACCCGTCAAGCTACGCAAAACGCGTTGGTTTCTTGTCCGTCAGGCTGCAGTTGCTGAGCCTCCAATTCCAACACCTGCACCACAGGCAGCTTTTAACGCAGATGATGCAGCAGCTTTGGAAGCTATGATGTCGGTGATGAACCGCAAGCCATTCGAGGCCTGGGTGAAGTTTAGGACAATGCTTCAGGAGAATGCAACTGCAACATATATTTGTCAGGATGTACCTGCAGAAGTTCCTGAGCCAATTTCAACTCCTGCAGCATCCTTTGAAGGGGATGACGCAGCAGCGTGGGACGCAATGTTGTCGGTGATGAACCGCAAACCGTTTGAGGCCTGGCAGTCGAAACTTTCAGCAGCTCTAATTTCTCAAGATGCCATGAATATTGAGATCTGTCAGGACGCACCCCCCGAAGTTCCTGCGCCAATTTCAACTCCTGCAGCATCTTTTGAAGGGGATGATGCAGCAGCGTGGGATGCAATGATGTCTGCAATGAATCGAAAACCATTTGAGGCTGGCTTTGACTGAGGCTGCATAAAGAACATGGAAGGATCCGTTATCCCATAAAGGTCTAATTACATACATAGTATTACCTACTTATGTATAGATGCGAGTTACATGTTTGTTTTCCATTTGTTGTGCTGCATGGTTCTTTGTCTCCCTTGTATTTGAACCCGCAACTTAGTTTGGACGGACAGTGACTCTTTTCGTTGGTGCAATCCAGAACATTTCTGGTATAGGAGAATGCTGAGCCAGCATCGTCAGCTCTACATGAAGATGATGCAGCAGCTTTGGAAGCTATGATGTCGGTGGTGAGCCGCAAGCCGTTTGAGGCGCTGTTGAGGTATTGATTCCTTGAAAGGACGAGGCAAGTGTCTTTCCCGGATGCATTCCCAGAGAGATTTGTCAGGATGCGGCAGAAGCTCCTGCGCCAATTTCAGCTGAATCCACCTCTTTGCAGCAAGATGATGCAGCAGCGTGGGACGCAATGTTGTCGGTGATGAACCGCAAGCCATTTGAGGCGGTCAAGCACAAGGGTTGAGTCATACTGAGCGGGTCATTTCTACGTAAAGGCGTTTGTCTTCTCGCCACAGACGGTGTTGCTCAATTTTTCCAACATGTTCAAGCTTTCTCAAACTGCTAAACGCTGCTAAACCTTGCTGACAGGCTGAAGCAGCACCAGTGCAAGCATCACCAGCCCTTCAAGGGGATGATGCAGCAGCTCTGGACTTGATGATGTCCGTAGTGAACCAGAAGCCATGTGAGGCTCAGTTATAAGTTGCTTTCTTGAGATCACTTGTGATGTGGAGGATCAGGTTTGGTTCCCTCAAGATCCATCAGATTTGTTTTTTTTTCTTTTCTTTCTGAGCGATGAGATGAAGATGATGAAGATCAGATGTGTTGGATTCACAGTGTTGGATTCGCCTCTGCCTCGACTGGAGGATTCACCAAAGGGGCTTCTGCAGAGTGATTGCTCCACGGAGCATGTGCAGGTGGGAGAGACACACTCTGCGGGATATTTTGCAATTTTGTGTCCGACATTTTGCAATTTTGTGTCCCGCCAGTAACAAGAAGCTACTGTTACTAGTAGCAAGGCACCTTACTACTAGTAGCAAGAAGCTACTAGTAGCTGGTAGCTCCTGGCATTACTACTAGTAACAAGAAGCTACTAGTAACAACGCAAAACAACTAACAGTTGGTCACTTGCTCGTTAATCCACCCTGACTCATTCCCTTATGGTGCCAGGTCCTGGAGAAATCCGAGTCGGAGCAAAGTGGTGGCCCCAGAAGACCGTCGAGTGAGGTGTTTGAACTCACATGCCAAATCGGATGTGTTCGTTCTTGAGTCAAGCAGGTTTCTTTGAAGAAGTTCTATTTTTGCGTTTGAGCGACGGACAAACATATTGGTTGACTTATTTAGTCACGGCATGATCCTAAACCTATGTTGAGGGCTTTGTTTCTGTGGAAAACGATATGGTCCCCACCAAAAAAACGATAATATTGTTAAGATGTAGTGGGTGCAAAGACGTTTGTGGTTACAATATGTTATTGCATTTGCATGTCTTTTTGAGCTAAGCCGATGGGCACAACTGTTCATCAATGATAGTCCCAGACAACTTCCCAAATGATAGTCCAAACGATAAGCGAACGATAACCTAAATGTCACGCCAGGCACTCCGTAAACCTACTTCTCCACATTACTAGTGTTTGTTCATGGGCCGAGCTACTAGGTCCTCGCTTATGTGTTGTGATCCTTGCACAGCCCAGTGCCACGAGAACCCAAGTGCATAAATCAAGTGCTGTGCCATTCCTGTGCAGAAAGCACTGTAAGCCTCTAATTTGAGGTTGTGGGTTATATTTTGTGTTTTAGTCTATGTGCCGGTATGCTATGCTAACTACGGTTTGGAGAAACATTGGAGAACGGTATGGACCCCACCAAAAACGATAATCATGTCAAATGGTATTTGGCTACACGATTAATTTTGTCCTCTGCTCATTTGGGTCCAGTCACTAAGCTCGCCACTGGCACACATTGGCTCAAGCTGCGAACGTTTCAGAGGTGGAGAGTCGTGTACGGTCACGTCGTTCGCCATGGCGGAATCCGTGCTCTTGGTGCCCGGCGAGCGCCGGTTGGACTTGGAAACCACGGAGGGGGTGATGATCCAGGCAAGGTCGATGAGGTCGGCAAGGCAGTGAAGTGACCTGCAGTGGCGCTGCCAATCTTTACCATTCAGACTTTCAGCAATCCAAGATTAGGTAGTGAGCATGGGTTCGATGGCATCAACACTGCATGATGACATGTTCTTGATCCTGGACAAAAGAGCAAAGTTTGCTGTCCAACAGCCACGACTTAACCATTTCTGAGAGTTGTCGTGGGGGGGTGTAGATGCTGTGGATCTAACAAAGAGTGTCTTCTGAAGATTTCTAGGACTTGATGCATGCGGTCGAGCAAGCGCATCGATATGGCAGCATGTGTCCGCATTTTGTAGCTGCATGTTTGACCCATCAGGCTGAAGATTGCGACACCTGGAGAAGACCCGACAGCTTGGCGCTTAGCTTCACAACAACTTTTGCAATGACAGGGTCACATGATAGAGCTGAAAACTGCGATGTTGATTCTTCCCTGATTTTTTTGGGGACGCCTTGTTTGACTGACTAAGGTCAAGAGCTGCAGTCGCTAAAGGTGTTCCTGGACCAGCAGCATGGGTTTCATGAGTTGCTTGGTCTAACCCACGAGCTGTTGCAACGTTGGATAAACCAAGCCACTTTAAAATTGACAGATTTGCTGCACAGTCCTAGCGTTTGCATGTGTTGCAATATCTGTACCTTAAAACAGCATTCTAGATCCTGTGAACAGCTACGGTAAACAATGGAATTTGAAGTCAAGACCGCAAGCACGCACACGATGAGTTGCTGTTCGCTGGTTCTCGGAAAGACCAACCAGTGTTTTTGGCGTGAGCGGAGTCAGCTGGGGCACCATCATCGCTAGGCGAAGGCAGCATGGATATGTGATGGTGGGCGGCACTCGAGTTGGCTTCACAAAGCAGGGAGTCTTTTTGTGTCTTGGCGGACAAGAAGCTACCAGGAGCAAAGGGCATCGCTACTAGGAGCAAGGACGCTACTAGGGGCTCCTGGCCTTACTACTAGGAACAAGAAGCTACTAGGGGCTCCTGGCATCGCTACGAATGCAGCGATCGGACGCTACGAACGGGGCTGCACCGAACGAGTCGGGCGGACTCGTGAGACCAGTCCAAAAGCCGAAGCCTCGCAAGGTAAATGAGGTGTGATGGGGACACTGAAACTCTGAAACACTAGTAACAAGAAGCTACTAGTAACAAGTGCATCGCTTCTAGTAACAAGTGCCTTACTAGTAATTAGTAACAAGAAGCTGCTAGAAACACCCGGCCCAGGCATGAGAACCACTTGAAGAGGTACTTCGGCATGCTGAGGCGAAAGAGAACAAGAAGGGCCGATTCAAATGCTGAGAGTTTCTTCAATCAAACTCTTTTGTTTACTAGTAGATATGTACTAGTATCTTTTTGTTACTACTAGTAAGGCACTTGTTACTAGAAGCGGTGCACTTGTTACTAGTAGCTTCTTGTTACTAGTAGCGTCTTTGTTTCTGTGTATGCACAAATTGATGCAAACTTCGAAGGTCGAACGTTTGCGGTCTCGGGATCGGTGTTCACGTAGGTCCCGCGCAAATGTCATGTTGCTGAACCTGGCACCGGAGGCATGTGCCAAGGTGCGGAGATCAGCATGGTTAGGGGATGTGGGTCACTTCCAGAAGTGCACCTCTTGCATCCCTTGTTTCTGGTGCCGCTCATTGCATCATACCATTGGTGTCACGAAACGCAAACCCTAGCTTTGACAAGCTTTTCCGGTCTTCCCGCACACGCAGTCTCACATCTTTGTCCACAAGAGCTTTCCAGAGCATCCCGATGCACCAATCAATGTTGGTTCTGGGCATCTAGGCACAGCAAATTGTTGTGCTGGATGATAGTTCAGTCTAGAGACTCTTGCTTTTTCTCTGTTTTGGCCAGGTTGAAACTCCCCTTCAGGGAGGTGGTTTGCTTTCTGCGCTGGCAGCCAACATGTCGACTGTCTCGCAGGAGCTTGTCTATTTCCAATGGGCATGCGACTGTCTAGGTCGAGCGGTGATAAATATCAGTGATCAAGCATGATCAAGTAGAACAGGCTGGGCAAGCAAGGTCATTGAGTATCGTGGTCCTTGAATGGATATATATATATATATAGAGAGAGAGATGGGATGTCCAAAACATGTTGAAAGGGATTTTACTTTTTCTATGTGTTTGGGGGTCTATATACATACATATATATATATATATGTATACAGTACCTGAGTCTCAGTCACACGAAGACATGTTGTGAGGACATGCGAAAGACCTTCTTGAAGGCCACGTTTGCTGCTGCTGACTACAACAACAATGGCCGCCTGAGCGCTTCTGGTGGCAAACAAGTGTGGGTTAAAAGGTCAGGTTTTTAGACCTATGATGAAGATTGATGAAGTATATATATATATATGTCGTGATATGTCTCTCAGAGTTATTTTTTGTTATTCACTTTTAGTCGATCCTTGGATGGCTTTCTCAGGCCGGCCAGAAATCAGCCACATGATGCGACGACTGCTGTACACCATGCCTCTCGATCAATCGTATCGGGGAGGGAGGTTTATGATGGTTTACGTGTCTTTCGGAGAAGGAAAAGAAGAGTCGGACGATGTCCGGTACGAAGGTGCAGTCCTACTCATCACCTCTCATCACCTCTCAGAGGTTTTTTTAGACTTTTGGAGATCGCAACATGCAGATCTTCAGGTCTCGCCTTTGGGTTCGGTCCACCGGACCGACGTGGCGCAATTGAGGTCCGCTGAAGATGGACGGGAGATGATGGAAAGGGCGGATGCGGATGAGAATGGTGGAGTGAGCTACGACGAGTTCGTTGAATGGTTGGAAAGGAACAATCCAGGAGACGAGAAGCCAACCATGACTGACGGTTGGGACATTGAAGGTAAATTGTATCCAAGTTGCCCATCCATGTTGGGTCATTCTGAAGTGGAATTTAGATGATGCACCCAAAAAGCTCCTTTCTTGATGCTTGATTATCTTGACTCACCTGTTCATGGAGTTTCATGGTACCTTTTCTTCACGCTCCCTTTCTTCATGCAACTTCAGGAGCCTTAGAGAAGTCCCTCATGACGGATGCTGATTTGGTCAAAGCGACCTTCAGACTGTGGGACGTGGACGGCAACGGTGTTGTGAGCAAAGAGGAGCGAAGGGTAGTCCTCAGCCATTCCATGTTTGTTTGAAGAAGATGGTGTGTGCATGGGAAGCTGCTTGGGTTTGGGATCGGACAGAATGGAACAGACATTTGTGTATGATCAGCGGTGCTGAGCCCAAGCATGCTAAATGGGCTATCTGTGGAAAATATTGACATGGCCAACAATTGATATGTATATATGTTATCGAGCAGTAGGACATCTTGCTGGTATAAGGCAAGTAGAACGGTGCTTCTCAATAAAAATATCAAGGGTGCGAGTGTTTCCTGGTGAACCCCAGGAGCTGCGAAAGATGCTGAGCTCCACGGGCCTTGCACCCTCAGAGATCCGGACATTGATAGATGTCCTGGACACCGATGATGATGGGGATATGGCTGCTTGGCATTGGCAACGAACCGCCCTGAAGACTGGGCACTCATGAATAGTGGTCAGTAGTCCAGATGATTTTCTCCAACCTTGTAACTTGATGCGGTGACTATAATGGAGTCCTACTGCCAACAAGCGGCGTTTGGCTTGACACCACAACGGCTACTTCTTGTCCCGTTGACTCATTTTTTCAAAAGCCCTGTCGGTGTAGTCAGTGTAGTTTGCCCGCGGTGCCACACCCTTGATATTTTTCTCTAGGTGCTTCCAATCTGGGGTACCCAATTCTTGGGTTGAGCTGTTCAAGGCAACTTTTGGGTCTCTTTTGGCCAAAAGCGCAGGTTTTGAGGCTGTTTGTCCAGCCACAACAGCCCCGTCTTCGCTCAGCTCCCAGGACTACGATGAGTTTGTGGATTTCCTGTTCCGCAGGACCTCGTGAAATGCCCCGAGCGAGGTTGGCGCGAGCGCGGTCCCAGCGCTTCGAGCGCTTTGTGGAGCAGAAGAAGCTGTTTATGGCTTTCAGAAGTTCACACGTTTGGAAGATCAAAGCTGCAAATGGGTTTATCAGTCACGAAGTCCTCCCTCAAACGACAGGCGTTGTTTTTGTTGCCTGTGATGCGTGAATTCTGACACTAGCCGAGTGCATGGGAACAGAAAGCTGAGAAGTTCAAAAAAGGATCGAACGGATGTTTCCTTCTAGCTGAAACCAGTATGGAAAAAAGAGCTGAACATTTGTTCAACAGACAGACTTTGCTTTGCTGACTTGGAGCGATTCCTGACTTTTCTGACTTTCTGGTCCTTGTGCGGGCGAAACGGCGTGTTGTTTGCACGATCCTAAAGGGAATGCGTGCTGTTTGCCTGCGTGAGAAGAATCCGAGTGCAGGGAGACCCCACAGTGCTTGCAGAAGAACCAGTAGAATAGCAATTTGGATCACTTTGTGTCACTCTAGTGCCTATATTGTGTCAGTACAAGTCATGCGTCCAGGACCAGTGTGGAACTGAATCAAGATGGACAAACAGCGGAGCAATGTAGAAAGAGCACGAGTTTTTGGTAAGAGCTTTGGTATGATATCTCGTTCCCCTTCATCAGGCTTTGCCTTTGTACACTGCTTTTGAACCTGGGGAGAGGTTCCAATCACCAAAAAAGAGCTGAGAACGGATCACAGGCAATTCAGTCTTCGGGTTCGCTCCACATCGGACAAGAAAAACACCGGTCACCGGTGACGGAGCACATCAGGTGACGACACATCGGAGCTTTGGGCCCAGCTGGAGGAGAGAAGACGGCAGTGACGTTTTGGCAGTTTGGGGCTGTGGCAACACGCGCGCAGTCTGCAGATACATCAGTACATAGGGAAAGGTGAGTCTAGACTAGGCCCGTGTAGACTCAGACTCACGTGAGAATATCAGTTGGTGGATGGATTGCTGTGTGTGTTGTGTTTGATTGAAGCAGAAACAGTTCTACAGCTTACATAGTTTTTTGTCATGCTTGGCCGCTCACTGAACTTCTCATAAGAACTTCCCATAAGTGGCGACGCAAAACATTTATACAGATTGGAGCGCGAAGGGAAAACATGGAATGCTGTTGTTTCTGGGAATTGACTTGACAAGACAGATCCAAAGTTGCAGGACATGGAGAAAAACGGTGCATCGCTGCAAGCACAAGTGCAGAAATTGGCCTCGCACCCGGACTTGACATCCTGAGTGAAGAATCCATTGCCGGCTTATTCAATTTACAGTTGTACAAATTATACTGCGCTCTTAGGTTGGAGGCCATCCCTAGTAGGTTGGAGGCCATCGCTACTAGGTTGACCCCTGAAGACTCTGACTTCACAGCTCATCCTTCTTTGCTGGCTGATGTTGTTGTACTGTTTCTTTAGGTCTCTGTATGTGCACCATCCACTTGGCTTCCCATTCCAGAGGACCAGGACAGATCATGTCCGCATGCTTCCCATTCCAGCAGGTTGAACAAGTCAGGAAAATCCTTTTAACACACCTCTTGCACCATGAGGAGTCGGCTCTGGATCGGTTGATTTCGTGTTTGTGAGGAGTCCTTGGCCACAACACATTTTTTCATTGGCGACTCAGATGAGGAGCGACTTTTCTTTGGAAGCGACTTCTCAAAGCACAGGGGTTGATGCTACTGTTAGCTGGCTGCCACAGACACCAGAGTTCTGACAATGGAGTGCACTATGTTGAATTCACAAACACATGTCTTGTATATGTATAGTAATATTTGTGTGTAACACATATATATATATATAGGTCCAACTACCGAGCTGGAACCCTTCAAATCTCTTTTACAGAGCTTCTCTTGCTCTGACAGTGCTGCAGCTCTTGACTGATTGACTCGTCTAGGACTAGGAACATGTTTGGATCTCCTGACATCTTGAATCTTCAATCCTGGCATGGGATTGTACTGTACCTTAGAGTCTGTTGAAACGCGTTGCAAATGCAAACCGTTTAGCTAGATATTGCTCTTGATCCGTTTAACCACCGCTGGCATGTGCCCGCCGGTGACGTGGGCAAGCGACCAAATGACACTGAACCGAAATTGACGAGAAGATGTGGATGGTAGCCAAACCCAGAAGCGGTTCGTTGCTAAATGGACGACCCCACCTGTACACAATATATATATATATAGATGCAAGAGCATGTGGAAGCTCGTTAATCAGTGGGTCTTGGTGTAACAACTGCATGTTCGTTCCAAAACATCAATCATCACGGATCCAACTCTGAATTCTTGAGCATTCTCAATTAGCCACTTTAGCAATGAAACCTAGATCTAATTGACATTCAATATATGCTAACTGCGGTGCACAAATCGATTCTCACCGCGTGGTTTTCTCCTACCTTCTACATGCTACATTGTCTTCATATAGTTTATTGACATCATCATCGATGATGATTGTAATGCTAGTGTCTCTCTCTCTCTCTCTCTCGCTCCTTTGCATTGACTCATGTCATTATTATTGTTACTATTATTATTACTATTACTGTGTGAAAAACACACACACTCCTGTCAGCTTTTCATTTGATGATTGTTTATTGTTCCCTAATCGTCCTGCAATCTCCCGGGTGTTTCTCCGTTTTCTGGGTCCGGTTTGGTGTCGTTTGCAAACGGTTATATACTGTTATGATGCTCTTGCGCAATGCATGTTTCACAAGACTTATGCCATACAAATGCTGGTTCAAGGTATCAGCGTGGCTGGCAAGCAGCCGCTGCCACTGCTCTCAGACAGAGCTCATTCGCTCGCAGCACCACTCACTAGACTGTTGAACAGCGCTGCCACTGCAGAAAATTGCGGCCTTACCCCCCACTCACCTTTTGCTGTCCAAGTGAGACTCCCTCCCGCCTCCCCCCCCAGTCTTCTCCTGTCTACGTCAGACCACTTGTCCGATCCCAGCAAATACTCACACTCATAAGCAATTGTTGCTTAGAAACAGAGATGCTTAATTACAGTAGCTTAATATGTTTCAATGATTTTCATATTAGCACAATGCAGAATAACCTAATGATACCAGAAAAGGTTTGATCCCATTTGCTACCAGAACAGGAGTTTTTGGTGACACTTGACACTAGCAGACGCATTGAGAATAGAAAACGAAGATGAAAACAATGGAATGCAGTGGGTTCGCTTAGGAATGTGCATATGTATGTCCATCATAAGACCATACAATCCGGAGGAACGGTTCTGGACAGGGAATATGTCTCAAAGGAAATATCCGCTTTGATGGATCAGCATTCGGTTCTCTTTTGCAGGAGGAGCAGCCCCTGGGCAGCACAACGTGGAGCGACGTTGTCAGCGACACTTCATGTCCAAGTTGGCTGCAGCCCACACACACACACACATTCTATGCACCGATAACGAGTCCCAAGCAAGTCGCTAAAACTCATTTGTCAATTATAAGTATCACTGCCGCTTTAGCCGGCCTTGTATATCACAGAATGCACTGATGTAACAGGTCCATTCGTTTAAACGATTGTTTTCCACTGTTCTTTAAACTCCGAATGCTACCTGACAGTGCTCATACGCATAACAGCGCTGAGTTCCGAATCCTTAGACAAGGTGGACAGGGGCATGACAAAAATCTCGAGGCTGCAAGGCCTAAGACATCCTACGACGGAAACTGGAAAAGCATGTTGTTTGCAGCTCTTGTCGCTGTCGTCCTTCTCCTTGTTGTCGTTGTCGTGGTGGTGGCGGCGGCGGCTGTTGTTGTTGTGGTGGTGGTGTTTTCCACTCATCTTGAACTGCTGTCTCTTCCTTACTTGGAAAGCTGGCTCCTCAGCGCAGGTGCCCAAACAAGTGGTCACTCCCTTTCTGTCGGTTGTGTGCCCGGTGTTCACTCAGAGAACAGATTCAGACCCGATCTTCACCAAGGCTCGATGATTTCTGGAATGCCCTTGATGAGGATCTTTGCCGTGGTGCAGAGATTTTGCTACTCGGATGCGCATCGATTAATGTTCGTGGGTGTTCATGAGCAGTCATCCACCATTGTTGTTCAGATGTTAACAATTTCACAGCAGCTCTAACTATATGCATTACCGTTCAAGTTTTTGCTCGAGCCCTCTTTCAGAGCTGCTGGCCAGAATGGTGGATGCGAACGCCTTTCAGGGCATTCGCCTGTGTTGCCCGAGTCCAGGACAGCCATTTGTGGCAGTGGCGGATGATCTGCCTAGAGCGCTATTTGGCAACTCTAGCAATCAGTTCAAGCCCAAAGAAGTCAAAAGCAGTCAGCAGCCTGATGATATTTTACCACATGGCAATGCAGAACCCATCTTTGATGAAGCCGTCGCCGAAAGTCATGTGGAGCCATTCAGTGTGGAAGAATGTCGCAAATCCTTTGAGTCCTGGACTCACTATACAAGGGACAATCCTTGTGCAGCACCCAATCGGTGGGCACATGAGATGTACCTCCAGCAACTGGCAAAGTTCTTGAAAGACGATCACCAGCAACATCGCTTGGAGTGCATCAACGAGATGCGCAAAGCTACCACCTCCATGGGCAAACCTCCCACCTCCGTGTGGCGAGCTTTCGGCTGGCAAACATAGCCGCCGAAGACAGAGCGATCCGCAAATCGTGATGATCACGGGAATACATCCAGCGTCAGCACATCAATGCCATACATCATACAAAGAGGAATTCCATCGAATCGATGCGGAATTGGCTGTGCAACTGGTGCAATCAATCTCCAAGAGGTCACTTCTGCAAGGAAAATCTTGCGAAGTAGGCCTCCCTTCTATTCTTTAGTGTGATTTTTATGCTTCCACCTGTTGATTCTGGGGTGATCGAACCTCACCTTCAAGTGGAAGCGAGTTCTTTTCCATGGTCTCCATGGCAATTTGCTAGAACTCATGTGGATATTGATGGCTCAGAGATAGGGTACCAACCCCACTGGTAAAAGAAAACATGAACTGAAACCAGTGGGTCCTTGGTTCTTACTTTTGAGCAACATCAAATGCTCACAGGTCGCACAGGGCGATGTCCTAGCAGATTTCAACACAGTCAATACACTGTTACATTCGGGCTTAGCACATGCTTGGCAGAGCAGAAAAGGTTGAATGGCCGGCCTTGAGATGTTGATGCTCAGCAGCTATTCCGCAGCTTCTCCAAACATTGCTGAGCAGCTACTCCGTTGTCAGATTCAAGATGAGTGCTATTGCCCTCTTGAAAAATTAAACAGGCCGATTGAGCATTTGCCGACTCAGGCCACACGCTCAGAAACTCGTGGACTGCTTCCGCCCGAAGGTTGGCATGAGCAGGTTGAAAGAAACAATCATATATATATATATATTATTTCAGCCACTGGCCTCTATAAAGGCCGTTCTGTGTTCAGGAAGGCAGTACACAAATAAACTATGTATAAACTATGTGGTTGCTCATGTTGTGAATGGTGTTGTGGAGCTATGTTATGTAGTATTTGATGTTGTGAATGATGTTTTGGAGCTATGTTATGTATTAATTGATGTTGTGAATGATGTTGTGGAGTTTTGTGAAGTGATAATTGATGTTGTGATTGGTGTTGTGAAGCTATGTTGTGATGTGGTGTGTTATGATTGGTGTTGTGGAGCTATGTGATGTGATAATGCAATGCTGAACATGGTTGGTTGACCGGTCTTGTGTTATGTTGTGTTGTTGTTATGTTGGTTCATGATGCAATGACGTGGGCCCAGTTTTGACTATCACTCATGAGTCATGACTATGACTCATGACTTGTCCGGATGGCATTATATCATAAGAAACTGTTTGCATTATGAGGAAAGGTATGGTTTCGAACTATGTTTGAAAGTTAAACATGGTTGCACTTGATACAGTACAGCAATAGTTTGAACCACAACATTGAAGAATGACGCAAATTACCCAGTTGGTGACAAAGTGCATTTCTTGGCAAACAGGACTTGCTAAATATAACATATAGTAATATATAGTATTTTACACATGGTGACTATGTGATGTGCAACCTGCTCAACAAGAGAGCAATTGTATAATGCTGATTGGGTTTGTATAATGCTGATTGGTTCAAAATCTAAAGCGCGTATTGTTGTAAAATCATTTGATGAGTTTATCCAACTATCTCACATTTGTTGCAGTATGTTGCAGTAAGGGACTATTTTAAAGTAAGTCTTCTTCAAATGGATATGAACGATAGAACTATGCTGCAAACCTGCATCTTCCAATGTAGCTGTTTCAATTTTCAATGGACGCGGCATCGATGGTACCACTCTTTCAAAACCTTTGGTGCTTTCAATTGAAGCTGGCGCAAATACACAGATGATACTGTTTGATTCTATATGAGCGCAAGTGATACCGTTGAAACAAGAAAACACATCTCCGTGGTCAGTCGTGATGGATTAATTTGGGCATCTGAATTTCGTCACATGCCACATATCATATATACACATAGTTTACCACGGACTCAAAGACGCCTAGATAGAACTATGACAGACTGCGCTAGTGGCTGAGGCTGACTAGAAGAAGTGATGCCAAGCAGGTATCATTTTGGCAAAATGTCAGAAATATGTGACAACCGCGTTTTTGCATCAACCATGCATGTTTCCAGACTACGACACAACATGATTCATTGGCTTGGGGAAAGCATGAATTGTACACTATAGACACATATTTTATTATGCTTGTAAAGTATGCCACCGCCAAGCACAGCGCCCATTTTTCAACTAACGCATTTTCCAGCTTCCGCTAATGCAGAGTCATTATGCGTTACCATGACATTAAGCAAGGTATGACATGCTAATTGCACAAGGACACATTCGATGGGATTAATGATACTACATGTATCATATGGGGCCAAACCTATAAAAAACACATTGGATTGACATACAAAGAACAAGACCTACGGCCACAGTAGGATAAGCATCGATGAAATACTGCAGATATCTATAGATGATAGTGAAGTTGTATTCTTGGACAGTAGATTATGTCTCCAAACCTCTTCCTGATGAATGTCCCAGTATTTTGCCATTATTGTCCATCATTTTGTAGACGGATAGACCTGTGAGCTTCATTCCCGTGTCAAAGACTGACATATGTCAGATTCCTTTGTGCTCTCCCAGATGTTTGGTGGTTCCTGGCTCGGTTGCTTTCCCTCGCTGGTGAGGAAATTTCGGAGGGCAATCGCAAGTGTCAGCACACGCACACGAACACGCACAAAATAAAGGACAATAGTATTTTGAGCCTTTTGTACCTGCAAACGGTTTAAAACGGTTTCACAAACGGTTTAAAACGGTTTCGAACGCGGTTACGATCGGTGTCGAACAGTTCACAGGCAGTCCCCTCCCAGTTCCCGAGCTTTTTCGATCTCTATCAGACGGTTCCGGACCTGGTCGGGATTTCCTGCAAAAGTAGTTTTTCCGATTTCTGACTTGTTGAGTTTGTTGTGACAATTCCTCCTGAATCCTGCTTGTGTGCTCTCCCGAAATCTCAGAAGAGGACATTGAACCAGTCCAAGCTTGTCAAGTCAAACGGTTTTTTCTCCCTGGTAGGAGTACTTAGAACAGGAACAATTGACATTGAGTAGTTCAAACTCAACTCACAATCCACGAGTTGCCATATACAAATGCTCAACGTCAGCAGTTTCAAGCTTTTGAATGGTGTCTATGACTTGTGAAGTTATGAATCATGTCATGTCATGTATACCTTTTGGTCACGGATTGATGTATAGGCATCTGAAGATCTCCAGAGCAGAAATCAGCCATCTATTGAAAGTCCAAGATGTATATACATTGCTACAGGATCCATTAAACCGTTTAAGACCGTTTGGGACGGATCCATCAAACCGTTTAAAACCGTTTGGGGGTATATTCATGCAATGGTTTGATATAGCTCGAGATAGTTTACAATAGTTTTAAATAGTGTTGGACACTAGAAGGTCCGCTAAACCGTTTAAAACCGTTTGGTGGTTTCTCTGTAAACCGTTTAAAACCGTTTGGGGACATGCACAAGTTGACTCTTTGAAAGACAGAGTATATATATTCATATTTAATATGCAAAGATCTTGTGCGTACTTGGCATAGCTTGCTGACTCGATACAACATTAGTGCTATAAGCAAACTTGTAAAAGTTCTTGTTGCATTGCCCTACATTTTGCAGTGCTGTATATTGGAGGGCTGAAGTAAGGCCAGGCAGAGCCCATGCGTTCATTTTGTTGGGGTTTGGTGAGTCAAAAGAAGCAAACACACAAGGAACGATGCCTTGTCTTAGAAGAAGTGACTGCATTGGTGAGTGTTTGTTGTAAAATGCCGCTCGATATGACATACTGATGTACCAAGGGGAAAATGATGTACAGGGTGTATGGTCGTACATTCCCTGATTGAAACCTATGGTGCAACTGAATGGAGTCCTGTCAAGCAAGAAGCAGCATCACGTTCTGCATCACTACTTATCATTCATCACTGTGATTGCTGATGACTTTTTCCTGCCAGCACCTACTAAATAGTATTGTCCATGGTGTCTGTGTGGCAAGCAGCAACAATCCAAGGCAAAATTAATTCATAATTAGATAGCAGGACTTGATACAACTAACAAAATACCTGAACTGGATTGTTTTTAAAGTATACTATACTTGGTTGTTTTTCCAGACTCGCAGGGACTCATCTCTATTTCTCAACCTTGATCCACTGAACAGTTTTTTCTCACGTCTCTGCCAAATGCACCATTACCTTAATCGAACTATTTATGAACATGGCTCACGATTCCGACATGAGTTACTCATATTTAAACAATTTTACGCGTGTCCAAACTATAGCAACCCGCCTTTCTGTTTATATCATCCAATGGAAACTAAATGAAAAATTTACATCCCGCCCATCCACTCCAAAACTGTGATTTCACAAGGCACCAAAGTTACAAACAAATGGAAGGCCCAACTTCCCAACATTCACAACATCAAGTCCAACATGAAAACTTACAGCACCCACACCAGAGTTCTGGAAAGGCAGAATCAAAACATCAACTCCAACATCAACACTACATAAGGGCAAATTCAGGACATCAACTCCAACATCAACACTTACA
>CAXAMN010021374.1:949782-969532 GCA_963970005.1 Durusdinium trenchii
ACACTTACATAAGGGCAAATTCAGGACATCAACTCCAACATCAACACGTACATAAGGGCAAATTCAGGACATCAACTCCAACATCAACGACAACATGTACGGACATACCCAACACACATAGAGGCCACTGGCTGAAATAATATATATATATATTAAACTATATAATATGTACCCCAGTGCCAATGTGTGTAGAGTGTAGAGAAAACTACTCGTAGCAGCCATGTTCCAAGTTTGTTGGAGGAAGGGTGCTCCATGGTGAAGCACTATTTAGATCAAAATCGAGGCTTGTTTGCCTCACATCCCCCAAAAGAGCTATCCCACTTGAGGCTTGAGATATTTGTGTTGAACAGTCAGAAGCAATCTTGTTGCAGACCTGGTGGCAGCATGCGTTTTACACTGCCACCAGGTGCCCACTTGCATTGGTGCAAGTCAACAGTTCTACATCGGTGACGAGGTACCTGACAGATCACAGAGTCGCCCATCCTTGCCTGTTTCAACCATAGGGCCATAGGGCGGGGTAGATTAAGGACTAGAAAGGGCTTGTACAAAATGACACATTCGCAGATTAAATAAATAGAGGAGGGGAAAGAATCACCCACCAAACGCGAAAGAAACCACAAAACCGACTGCCGGAGGGACGATTTCCTGACAGCAGGGACGAACTGACAGAAGTGGCATTGGAAAGAACTGAAATGGATGACAGAAATTCGATTGGCAAGGAAGCGAATGGTTTCGAGGATCAGGTCACACACAGAGTGTATTTGTATTGTCATGAATTATATATAGGTGTCCGGTTCGCTGCGAGCCAGATCAGGACCTTCTCCCATGACCGGAAATGGTGGAGTTTGCGACATTAGAGGAGTCTCTTGTTGAAAGGAACTTCCGATAGTACCGGCATCTGTATTGGAAATAGTGGGTCAAGAGTTGGGTCATCTGGCAGATTGACTGGTTGGTCGTTGTGAAATGGTGGTTGTATATCTGGGACAAAGATGCAGTTCAAACATGACTTAGGGCGCCGGCGCCGTTGTGCTCACAAGACCACGTGTCTCTGTGGTGTCTCCGACAGAGATCGATCCATGGATCCTTGGGGGGAGGGCCAGGAAAAATTGCACAGTTCGGCTCAGGTCAAAAGGCAGACATGTGGACCATCCAAGTCACCGAAGTGTGATAGGCACCTAGATTTCATGATGTCAAAGTCGGATAGGTGGAAGGCACCGCACAGCAGTTTTACATCGGAGACGAGGCATGGTGGGTTTTCAGATTTCTCAGCTTGCACAAAGCGACGGAGGTGGATCAGGTGGCCAACCTACTACATAAGCACAAGAAGGTCTCCCAGTTAGCCCGCAGGGCATACGAAAGCCTTGAATATGAAGCTACTAGGAACAAAGGGCATCGCTACTAGGAGCAAGGACGCTACTAGTAGCTCGTGGCCATACTACTAGTAACAAGGACGCTATTAGGTGGAGGCCACTTGATATTGACCCCGGCACCCAGTTCGCCACAGGATGTGCCCGAGATGAGCTTGCCGTGACAGGGCAGCTGAAAAGAGCATTTGCGTGACGGGAGCTTTGGAACACGAATATCTTTTGGATGTTTTTAGTTGTTCTTTAGTAGGAATGTGGGCCCGATGGTCAGAGAGATTCTGTACTAGATCCTTTCTGCGGCGCTTCCTCTTTCAGCTGCTTTGGTTGAAGACGGGACTCGAACTTGAACCCAACAGCAAGGCATCACGCCTAATATGAAAGACGCTTGAACCACAGTCTCGGACTTTGGGTTGAACTTTGATGGAATCATAAAAGCTCACTCGGTGCAGAGGCAGAAATCGCTATGATGGTCAACTAAACATATCTTGCCACCACACCGACGAAGGGTGCCAAAGCCAAAAGGTGAGGACCAAATCTTTGCATAGCTTGATTTGCATCATGGCACGTTCCCGTAGTGTGCTTCTGGTGGCGCTGGTCCTAGCGGTGGCACCGTGTTGCTTCGTTGGACTCCGGGCTCAGTGTTCGCGTGCTCCTTCGCTCCGCACGCGCAGCGTTCGTGTGCTCCAACGAGCGGAGCGGGTGGAGCGGGAGGATGGCACCGCGCTGGGTGCCGCGGGCATCGGCGCATCGCTGGTGATGGCTTGGAGCGAATGGACCTTGAAGACCACAGGCGGCAGCAGATGTAAAGTCATCGGAGTGGGTGGTTTAGGTCTTTTGCGATCTTTCTTTGGACCTGGGTTTTGTATGCACATGTATTACACCATATTACACCTCTATACTATATTATATATCTATATATATGTGTGTGTGTTCATCGTGTCTTCCTTGTTACTCGAGTGTTTCTTCATGTGAAAACGTTTGATATGGCAGTTTGCCAGAGTCAGTCTCCTTTTTGGTTCTGCAAGGTTGTGGCCTGCCTGCAGGGCCCTTTGGGTTGCTCGGTGCCACTGAGGGTCTAAGCTACCTGGCGGTGGTGGGGCTTGTGGTGTATCAGCTGTTCCGCCTTGCCACCAATGACACGAAGAAACAGAGCAGCCTTGTGGAGGTCCGAAAGATCCAAAGTCACACCCGTTGAGCGAGTCACGATCGATGGATTGGAATCGTCCGGCAAAGCCATGCCTTTTGGAAGCGACCGGGAAGCGACCATCAAGTGGGACTCCGAATGCATGTAGACCTTTCGGAATCATTCTCGTTGCCCAATCAGAGGGAGTTCAAGCTCATACTCATAGGGCATTGAGTCATGTATATCATGTATCTTCAAAAGCGCAAACAAAAGGTTGAAAGAAAGTACTTCTCAGTCATCTCAATATGATGTCTACCTTGGTGTGCAGGTGGCATCTTTCCTGGCCTTGCTGGTGGCCTTGGCTGGCTTGGTGGTTTTGTATTTTCAGATTCAGGAGAAAACAGCTGATAAACATCAAGCTGCCGTGCGCAGACTGTTTTTTGTATACAAGTTGCCTTGCCTTGTTCATTCTTGCTCAATCAATTGCTTGCCTTGTCCAATCACAGGATTATGGCTTTGTCCCGGAGGCAGTACCCACTGAGGGTGGTCGGTGTAGCAACATTGGATAAAGATGTCCTAGACAGCGACTTTTGCCGCTTGGCAAGTGCATTGGTTCAAAAAGTGATTTGTGAAGGTCCGACTCCAGGTCCGACTGATCATCGTCGTGGTTGTCTAAGACTGGGGTCCTAGTTGTCATGCCTTCCTGCAGCGCTTTGGTGAAAGGTCCCAAAAGCGGTCCCAGGCACCAATTGTTGTATGTCGGAACGTTTGTTGGCCAAACTATTTGCTTGGAGTCGCTTGGAGGTTGACCATTTCATGCCTGCAACACAATATTCTTTCCCAAAGCCAAAGACAGGGTGGCTCCCAAGCTATCGACATAGATCACCACCACATGGGCTGTGGGGGGTTGTGAGACACCTTCCATGCTCCTGGTCCCTGGCAGTCACACATGATGGAGCCAGCTAGCTAGGGCGCTACGCTGGGAGGAGACCAAAACAGCTATGGAGGAGATCCATTGTTTCACCCAGGCCGCCTGGCCAGGGCAACCTGCATGAGCCTCTTGTGCTGAGTGCCGTCCAATAGCTTGGCTTGGATCAAGGGGAGATGCCAAGGGACCAAGTCAAACAGCGACCGTAGTCAAACAGCTTGGCTTTCATCCGAGCGGCCTCAACGATCTGAACACGCGACCAAAGCGTGGAAGATTCGGAAGTGAAATGCCTTCCGCCTCGCTTCCATTCCCACTTTCAGCCCCCTACAGTCACTAGCCCTTGACAGCAGCGCCATGATCTTTCTCCTGTGCCTCGTGGAGGTATCCTTGAAGCCATGAAGTTGCGGCTAATGTGGACTTGGGTTTGTCTATGTTTATCTCAATTCAGGCACCTCCAATTCCTTCTAGCAAGCAAGGCTGTATTGAGTCAACTCGTCATAGAGGTTTTTTTGATCCTGCATTGCTCAGCACTCTCAGCACATAGAGGAGGGGAGTTGCCTTAGGTCTTGCTCCTAGCTGTGGCAAAGGATGACAAAGGAGGCCCTTTCGACCAGTTTGACATGGACTGATTTGTTTGTTGGCTCTTGCTGCAAAATCATGTGGCCAAAAATCATGAGGTTCGGCAGCGGGAATTGTGTGGTCCACAAAGCATCATGAACTGAACTGATCATGAGGTGTGCATTATGTCTCCATTTATTGCTATCACACGAACAAATGCCTTTCTGCACTTGTGCAGGTTGGGAAGAAAGCGTCAATGACGAGGGCAAGAGGGTCCAGGTGACGGTGCATTCTTCCAGCCCAGACATATTTCAAGGATGTTGGGTTGAGTGACCAAGTATGCGACAAATGCATGCAATCGATTCTGGAGGCAAATTTAGTACCTGCAATCCATTATTTTTTTTCCGGGAAACCTATTTCAAGCCAAGCCATACCCCACACAATATATTTAGCTGTTGTCCTTTGACGGATTGTATATTTTTTTTGTGATATGCCATTGCCAGACCTTGAAGATTGAAGCCCCATCAATGACCGAAGAGGAGCTCGGCCGTGGGTGATGTGCGCGTGCGCGTGTGAGAATGGAAGGAATCAACAAGTCCTACCAGGACTTTCTGAGTTTCCTCCGAGAAAAAACGAGGAAAATGTGAAAGAAAGGAACGTGACGGAGCGTGACGGCACGGCATCCAGGACCAGTATGGCTACAACATGCCCGATCGCTACAAATGCGATTCTTGCCGAGCCGTGGTGCATCATTTGCACGAGGACGACTAGCGTTCTTGTTACTACTTAGTAAGGCACTTGTTACTAGAAGCGATGCACTTGTTACTACTAGCGTCCTTGTTACTACCACGCCCTTGCATCATACAAAAAATTGTGAGTCACTTGGACTCCGTTTTTTTCGAGATCGACTGTTCGTTGACTACAATGGGCGTGTATGTAATTCTGGATTTTGTGTTGGCAGGCGCTGAACAAGCAGCAGCCAAAAAGCCGCAGGCAACCGAGGGTCAGTCCCTACCACCAACCCCACAACTTCTGACACGTAGGTGGTCATTCTCGATTTGAAGTGGTTCGTGATCGGCTCGCTTGGTCTCACGCAGGTTGAAGTCTTGGGAGTACACGGATCTGTTCGAGGAGACCTGTCGCTCTGCCTTTGAGGTGGGAAATTTTGCGGTATGCAACCCATGTATTGATGCCACTGTAGACCCGCTTCAAGATGCCCAAGAACTGAACATGTTGTTCTAGCATGTTCTAGCATCAGGGACAGCGCCACTCTGGTTGGCTTCATCCCTTTGAGCCATGTCTTTAGACAGCAGGGCTATGGCATCAAGCTTGTCAATGGCGAGAACGTCCTGAGCGGGTTCGGTCACCTGGGACGGCGAGCATCGTAGAACCGTTTGGTCCAGTAGCATTCCTGTCCCCAGAGGAAAGCGTTCGGTGAGATCTGCTTGGTAAATTGACGCCATGGTCCATGGTTGGTGTTCTTCGTTCCGGCCCCTGTATTTTGCTGAACCTGAACTGCTGGATCTGCCAATCAGCTGTTGTTTTGCCAAGCACCAAAGCTCAAAAGGATCGTTCGGATGAACAATCTGATGCACAAACACTCCTCACACAATCAAGCATTAGTTGTGTCCAAGATTAGTTGACTTCAACTAAAACAAGCAAACACCGGCTGATGGGATGTTCTTCCTTTGAAACGCAATTCGATGTGAAGCCGACCATGAAGCTCAACGGCCCTATCTAGGATCATTGTCATGGGCGTTTCTGGCCCCTGCAGTTTCACACTCCAGCTCAGACGTTGGAACGGTGCTTTCGCAACGTCCGCACCCTCCCAGGCCCGGCCTGAAAGACAACGTGGAGCTGCAGCGTGGGGACCCAGCCGGACGCAGCGTGGGGACCCAGAACGCCGGCCGAAGGGACGCGTCAGTCGCAGCGTGGGCTCCGACAATTCTGAGGCCTGGAATGGGAGCCATCCAGATGGGCGGCGAAAACTGGAGCCTTGGATGTGACTCGGGATGTGGCGGTGAATCGGGAACATACTGTGAACTTGCTGACTGGCTTCAAAAGGAATCAAAATGAGGTATTCAGATCAGCTTAAATCAGCTTAAAATGTCACAAAGTAGTGCAATTTGTTGTTCCCCCTACATGATGGCGCTAGATACTTTCCCTTAATTCCCTTACATTTATATAATGGCATTGCTCCAGTAGCTGTATTTTCAGAGCTCGCAATGAGCGCCCCAGCTTAGGAAAAAGCGCCTTGCCGAAGAGTGTCGAAAGCTGGTCTTTGAGCAGGCCCTCGGCCCACCGACGTTGTGACATGAAACGCCCCGTCGGCAAATGGTTGATCAGGTTGGTGAAGAAGATTTCTACGATTTCCTGTACGGAAAGTGGAAGGCTCGAGTAGCTTCTCTTCACGGCATAGGGATTGGCTCAATGAGGGTGATGCGGTCGCTCAGTCATGAAAACATATCCTTTTCGCTTGCGTGTTCCCCTGAAAGTACGATCGTGACTGTTTGCAACATCCTCATCCTGCACCTTTCCTTGGGAAAGCTCGCTTCGTGAGTTGCTGCCAGGATGGAGAGCAGATCGACATTAGAGATGCTTAGCATTGCTTAGCTATCAGAGATGTCCAATACCTTTGCAGAGCGGGTGCTGTCAAGTGCCATAAGATCAACATGACAGTGCATGGGTATATCAGACGTTATGCAGAGCAAGGGCGTGCCGTGCCAATCAACTCAACCAAGGACTATTGCACCAAGGAGGCGCACTACTGCAAGGCAGCGAAACTGGGTCCAGAGCCACCAAAGGAGAGCAAGGAGCATCCAACGCTTCTGATTCTCAATGGTGAATCTAGATTCGGTGCCTTCCGAAAAGTGGCAGAGTTTGCAATGTTGTGGAGATGAAACTGGCGTGCGTGGACTTGCTCAATGTCTGAGTTGCTTTGTGGCTGGCAAACATGATCTCGGTCTTGACACGTACCCCATCATTATAGCATCCCATTCTTGAAATATCCTCCCAGGAGGAGAAAAAGCCGAAGAAGGCTGATTGAATCGCAAGCAGTTTTTTTTTTTGCTGGATTTCACTCTCTTTCTCAACAGAGATTTTGATGTTTTGCAGAGATGTACTGTAAAGTGCGCACTAATTAGCTTGGCAACAATGACATGATGCTTTTTTTGATGAAGGCAGGTTCGTTGGTGTTAGAACCAATTTTGATTCATGTCCGACAAAAGTAGAGTCAGGCAAGTCCTGTTGAGTCCAACAGGAGAGAGGAAAAGCCGAGAGGCGCAGTGTTTGTTCTGCAGTTGCCAGGTCCGGATATCAGGGGTGGAAACCTCTGGTTCTGGTTGGTCTCGAGTGCAACCAAGTTGGCTTGGTCATCCCCACTACAGCCGGGTTCGCTGGAGCCCTCATTCCCAAGTGAATCCAAACAGAGCTTTGACATTTGCTGGGCAAAAGCACTCAGCATGCCATAGGCAAGTCGACTCCCGTCACCACCTTGCATGGGGAACGCACTGCCTTGTGCACTGCCAGCATTCCTATCCAGGATAAAGATTCATGGTATCTCAAGAGATTGTCAAAAAGTGAAATGGTCAGTGCAGAAGCATGACTTCAAGCAAATCATCTCGTCATTGTCATTCCACGAGTATGCAGAATACAGATTTACCATCAATGTTTTACCAGTACAAAGCAATATCATTATGTGGACAGGCTTCTGAATCTGATATGCCAATGCTCAAACTGCTGTTGTAACATCGAAAAAATGCAAACTATAGATTCGTAGGTTGTAAGCTGAAAGAACTGACACTTGGATGGCTGTTCTCATGCCATGACACCATGGACTCCGATCCAGCTTTTGTGAAGCTTGGGGCCTCTGTTTGTCGTGTCGAATCCAGTGTGGAACAAATTGCTCAGGTAGTAAGGCACTTGTTACTACTAGCGAGGCACTTGTTTCAAATAGCTTTTTGATACTACTAGTAAGGCACTTGTTACTAGGAATATGACACTTTCCCGGATCAAATTCTGCTTGAGTGATAATTCACGGCAGTCCTGTCGACGGAGTCATCAAAGTCACGAGATCGGGGGGGCAGAGCTTTTGGCCAAAATATCTCATGGCAGATCTGCACCGTTGCATAGGAGCCTTGGAGCACTCGGCTGTTCATAGGGTGACAGCACACATCACAAGGGGATGTGTAAGGCAGAGCCACCTACAAACACATCAAAGTACCAAATGCATCCAAATGCCAAATTGTCATGATGTCGATCTTCTCACCGTCCGACTCTCACTTCCGAAGCGGCTTCTTCACTGAGGGAGATCGACGCACGTGCAGCCCGCGGCGCAGGGGGTCCCAAACAACGGCAGATTGGGAAATGCTGAACGTGGCCAATCAACTTGAAAAGAGCCAGTTTCAAAAGGTAGGTTGCAATAGTGGAACGATTGAGTAGGTCAGCGGCCGGCAGGGACCATTCGCATTTTGAGAAAAGGGCTTACAGTACACAATGCAGCCAGTTGTGCACCGCATCCACCTGGCAAGGATGCGGCCTGTCAAAGTGCCTCAAGATGTTTGCAGGTGCTGGTTAGGAGATGAAGCTACAGCTACATAGAAATTGCTTGATAGAGTGAGAGTCAAAGTTAGATTAGGGTGAGGAAGGCTTTCACAGTGGCATCACTGGGTGTCCATGTGCAGTCAGTTGAAGGAGAAGTGGATGGCAACAAATTGTAACCAACCTGCACTAACCACAGTTGTTGCAGCTGCAGGCAATGCGTTCAGTCATTGTCAGTAGCAAGTGCTCAAACAGTGGACCGGCCTATTTTGCTGCAGTGGTAGGGAGCTCAGGCCTTCAAATGTTGATAGCGGCTAAGACGAACATGTCTCGTCATGGAGAGCTAGCCAGATTGCCCTGATTCTATACTTTCGCTAGGAAGACCCGGATTCCGTGCAGGGGTGAATTAAGCAAACGACAAAATTCTCAACAAGATGTTTCCAAGGTCTCAACCCTGCAGAAGCAGTTGACCCAGAAGGGCGCCTTGGAAAGTCAGGAGGTTCGGTGACCACATGTTACACAATGCAAGCTTCTCAGAGACATTCAACGGCTCAACTACAAGCACAATCATACAGTTTCCAAGCATTATCTTTTTCTGGGGTGACACAATTTCATGCCATGAACAACTTTTTGTTGATTGGGCAAAAGATGAACTCATGTCTGAATCCTCTTTGTGAGGCCAGAAATCCACGCTTTTTCAAGGGAAGGGCTTGTCATCTTCAGGAGACTTGCTCCGCCTTGCTGCTAATTCTGCGTCGTGCCCAGCCACACCTGCCGCCAAGCTTGGTGGCGGGACGCCAGAGGCCCCGGTCGGGCGGTGGTACCTGAGCTGGATGGGGCTGATGCAGCTCGAAGATCGCATCAAATGCATGATGTACTGAGAAAAGTATAGAAAAGTGACCCCTCCCACCTCTATGTGGAGCTGATGACCTCAGATTCTTCACATTGTGAGATCAACAGCGTTCGGCGTTCGGCGATCCACCCATCGGAACCACCGAGGTCTGAATGACATTGTGACGGCCTTGACGCCCGTGTGTGGGCTCCGAGGTCCGAAGACGAGCCTAGACGAGCCA
This sequence comes from Durusdinium trenchii, assembly GCA_963970005.1. Classification (NCBI taxonomy): domain Eukaryota; class Dinophyceae; order Suessiales; family Symbiodiniaceae; genus Durusdinium; species Durusdinium trenchii. The sequence goes on from CAXAMN010021374.1 coordinate 959,368, forward strand.
TCTTCTCATGGCTTTCCCCCTAACACGAGCACCACACGTTGGACGAACTGGAGGGGGTTCTTCTACACTTTGGGTTGGAACATGTTGGAACTATAGTAACTAGTAGGGATGGAAAAAGACATCCAGCAAGGATGACGAGGCTCTTGCCTCTTTCGAGCTTTGCACCTGGCTCTTTCTGTTTGGCTTGATGCCTGGCTTTGTTCAACGGCATCGGTTTGTGCATTTGAGGTTTCGGTCATCATGTAGCGAGACAATTGCGCGGCAGGCGGGCTAAGTTTGCCAGACCTTACGGAAGATTGCGCAATGCCATTGCAGCTTTAGCTGCACCTTGTTTTGACATGTTTGCGTTTGCGAAGAGGTGATGAGAAGGGCTTAGGCTTCTTGAAACAAGCCAGCCCACAATAATCCAGCAGAGCATGTGCCCATTGGCAACATCCATATCATCTCAACAGGCTTGTGGCTCTCTACCTGTTTGTTTGTGGGTTTGCATGACTGTAGTGGCTTGGAGCTCTATGTTGCCGCCTGAGCTTTGTTTCTGCATAAGCCCAGCAGGATTTACAGACAGAATTTCAGATGTTTGCAACAAGCAACATGTTGTCAGCACCGAATTGCCAGCCTGACTCGAAGGCACTGCAATGCTTGGGTTGCTGCGCAGAGGCTGCTCATGCGGCTGACGCGCGGCCCAACCGAAAGGTCCCGCTGGGGTTCTCATGCGGCGTGGCGTGTTGAACATGTCGCGGGGAACTTCGTCGTGAGGTTGGGGAGAAACCACCAATTGAATCGTGTTTCATGAAGCCATAATCCGTACTGATGATTTTAGACTTTCCATGACTTTCCATACTTTCCGTACTGATGGACATTTCATGCACTGTTGCTTTGAACGGCAGGTGCTGAAGCCCATCTTCAGCCACTTGTCGGATCCCAGAAGCGCGGTGCGCCGCCAGGCCACGGTCGAGCGGTTTTTGCGGGCGCCCCCGGAAAAGCCGAGCTTCGCCGAGAAGGGTCGACGTCCGCAGGCGGAGTTCTCCGCAATAGCCATTCTGCGGAAAGCGCAGGAGGCACAGAGGGGAGCGGAAGCAGGATGTCTTTCTTTGCTCTGATGCATCATGTCATGAAAAAAAACAGTTATTATCATGGCCCTACTTGCCCAACCCATTCGAGAGACCCTCATTGAACATCGTGAACCTGAATTCAATTTTCTGTGGGCATTGGCAGCTGCAGGACCAGCAGACCATTGAGTTTGCAGTGCAGCAATTGACACAGATGCTGCAAACGGCATCCCGGTCTGACAAGAAGGCAAGCGCAAGCCAGCAGCATTGATGTTTTGGCATGAGGTGTGTTCCAAGACGATGCGCAAATCTTGGCTGAAGCCAGATTTAACAGCATGCATGCCTTGCTCCGACTCAATGTCCGCCCTACTTGCTGACTCAAGTTCAGCGCTGAAGACCCCCGGCGTTCGTTGCTAGTGAAATAGTTACTGGGTGCTCGGGTTAACTTGTCTCAAATGGCATGAACTTGTGCCAGATGAGGTGTGCCCTTGGGGGAAAGCTTGATTGGGCTACCTTATTCCTTATTGTATGTACGTTGTTGTTGATCATGGGTTGAGAATTCGACCAAACCGCAAGGGGACACTATTGATTCTGTCTCAAGTTACTGTACTCCCAAGTGCGTCGTTGCGAACAGTTTTGTGTCTAGGAGTGTAGACGATCATTGTTTGGTCATTGTGTTTTCCAAATGGGGTAAGTTCTTACATTCGTGGGGTAAGCGGTGTGCCATGGGGGTGGGTAAAGTTCATGTGCGATGGGGTAAGTTACCACGTCGGGTAGTACGCCCACTGAAGCAACCAAAAGTTGAAGTTTTTTAGCTTTGAGACGTCCATAATTTGTAGAGTTCTCCGGTTGGCGGCCCATGTTTGAACATGTTTGATCAGTTGATGCAAAGGGTGTGGGATTTTTCTCCCTCGTTCGTCCCAAGTTCTTTTCACAAATTCCCTGCCCAAAAGTGTTCATGGCTTTGATTGTCCTGATGGCTTCCCTTTGTCCAGCAACCTTTATGCTTCGTAGTCCCCTTTATGGTCTTCGCAGGCAGAGGAGATTCCTGCGCAGCGTGTTTCTATCTCAGCGATTTGGTCGATCCAATGGCTGGGATTGTCTCGACATCAACCAGGAAAGAGGTTGGAAAAGACATCAGGAACCCCAATGTCCTTGCAGTTTGCGGAAGTGAATGAAAACCAGTCATTTCGTAACAGCAAAACATCCCTGCTGGGTCGGACGTCGGAGGCGATTGCTTCTGCCCAGGCGGTGTCGCTCCTGCGTGCTGTCTCGCAGTTAATCCCCGATCAGCCCGGGCATCCCAGCATGATCCATGCGGCCGACAGCACAGATGACATGTTGCAAATCGAAGAAATCGTATTTTAGAGAATTTTAGACATATTTGACCATGAACTATCTAAATCTCTATAAAGTCTATATAAATATCTGACAAAATTTGGACCATCATTGTTTATTAGAGCGAACATGAGTGAACAACATCTTGCCTCAAACGTCCTAGGTTTCGAACACCCCCCTGAATCCGTCCCACCCATCTCTTCCACGCATGGAACTTGGCACCCCCCCTGACCAGGCAGCTGGGCGACATCTTTGTTGCTCTCACCAGGCCCCGGCGCTTTGGGGGATTTCGGAGGTTTTGATTTGATGCATTTTCTGCATTTGACAGTTGTTTCCGCCGTAGAGTCTCAGTGTGTTTGACTGCGATGTTCGAGATTAAACCAAGCATGCTTGACACAGCAGAGGATGGGTAAGGATTAGATTGATTGTTAATACAAACTCTGCATGCAAATGAATAGGTCGAAGGGTGGGTACGCTAGCAGAAGCAAAGATACAAAGACTTGGAACATGATTTGTGCCAGTTTGGTGTAAGAGTGCAACGGGAAATAAACCCCTGATCTGGCCTCGTGAACTGCTTTTGCCTGAGGCTTCCTGCCTTGCTGGGGTTTGGTGCCCGGCCTTCTCCGCGCCGCAACTCCACGTGATTCGTGGCCCTCCGAGGCAGCACCCATGCTGCACTGCGGCCTTTGAGTTCGCGGCCGAGCATTTCACCCCAGAGGACCGAGAGATACGATGGTGCGATGGTGAGGACCTGTGCGATGGAGACTCCGAAAGCCTTGGGAAGGGGAGATGAAAATCCCAACGAAGGACACTAGGGACACCAAGCCTTCATCAACCTTAATCACCTTGCGAGTGAGAAGAGGGGGACCACCTCCAACAAGGCGAGCCCGGAAACGTCGCACGCTGAAAAAGGACACGTCGCACGGACTGATCAACTTCACCTTGGATGATAAGTGTTTGGACCCGTAGTTCACACTTTGTTGGTCTTAAATAGGCATGAAAATCATGAAAGAAATGGATTTGTTATATTATTATTGTTTTTGTCATGCTTGGTTGTTGGATGTTGTTGGTGTTCGAGGAGAAGTGGGATGAGGATGACGATGAGGACATGAAAGCAGAAGCATGCCCCCCAAGTTTCAGGAGTGTGGGAATTGTGTGGAATTGTCTATTTCTCATTGTCTACGTTTACGTTGTTTTGCTTGATTTTGTCAAACCATGCAGCTTGATGCTTTTCTTCGAGACAGTGACAGGACTGTGTTTTTTAAACAAACACCTGGACTTAGTGCATGAAGGGTTCTTGTGTGAACAGGGTTCTGACTATCTCAGAGTCAGATTCGTGTTGGCGGACCAACAGCTTTAGGCATCCATCCTGCTATTTTCGGTCTCCGAAGCTACTAGGGGCTCCTGGCATCGCTACGAACGGAGCAAGAAGCTGCTATTTGGATCACATGATCACATCGGTGTGGACCCCACTGCCAAGGCTCAGCCCAATCGAACGGAGCTGGCAGGCCGCTTTCTACCAGGCAGGACAAGTCACTGTATGTTTTTGATAGGCGCCACACTCGCTCTTCCAGATGTTGTTTGTTTGAGCTCGATGTTACCTGAAATTTAGACCAGTGCTTTAATCAAGGATAGTGCGGGATGAAGGTCTTTGGTCATGGTGTCATTGAAGACCCGAGGAATGGTTGAGGTGCCTCTCTCCATGCTGAACGTTGCGTATGTTGGCAGCATTAATTAATGCTGTACGGGCTGTACGTTGTGTCAAGCAGACATGTGCAAACCTTCCGATGTCTTTTTGCACACCTGTCTTTGCTTTGAATTAGCGAGGATTTGGCAACTTTTTCACAACACCAGTGTATACTTTTGTTGCGTGATCAGCTTGTCAGCGGATCTACCATTTCTGCAAAGCCCAGGCTTTTATGTTGAAGTGTTGATTGAGATGGTTCTACTTTGAGATGAATGAGATGTTTGGTCTGGGCTGCCGAGTCGCCTCACCGTATGGTTCTACTGCTAGGTATGTCTCGGCCTTCGCCAAAGCGATGGCCGCGGCAGTTGCACAACTTTGTGGCAAGGAGGCAGATTTTTGGACATCGTTGTTCCACACCGGAGCCCTTTGTTCCACGATTGAGTTCCCTTGATTTTGCATGGTTGCTTGACTTGGAGCTAAGGACTGTGTGTGTTTGTGTTTTTGTTGACTTCCACTTTTCCACTTTATTTCAATTGTGTCATGCTATGCAGTCTGTCCACGATTGGAGATGGCCACGTGAGCTGTGTGATGGTGTCACATACGCCGATGGATGCAGGCCACGCCCTTGAAGCTTGCTGCAACGAAGAAGATCTTGTTGAGTGCTCAGCTTGACGTTTTGCTGCAAGGTCAGGCTTTGACTCTGGAGGGGTCAGCCACACCAATTGCATTTGTCTAGGCTTTAGAGGCAACTCCTCGCAATTTGCCCAACATCACTGCAACAAAGGGTTTCTCAGAGCTTGTCCGTGTATACCATCAATATCTAGAATCATCTTACAGACATATTCCCATTTCTAGATCTATCCCATCTACAATAGACGTATCCATTTCCCATTTACTACAGGAGCAAGAAGCTACTAGGGGCTCCTGGCATCGCTACTAGGAACAAGGACGCTACGTTCGGGGCTCCTGGCCGTACTACTAGGAGCAGCAAGCTACTAGTAACAACATGTCCCCATTTCTCGGTGTGGAGGTGAACAGGATGCGCATGTTGAAAATGAGGTCACTCTTTGCAGAGCAAGACCCTGGACTGCTGCGTGCGGCCAAGGAGGCCACCGAGCTCTTTTAATAGCAAACATTTTTCCTAGTAGTACGGCCAGGAGCCCCTAGTAGCGTCCTTGCTCCTAGTAGCGATGCCCTTTGCTCCTAGTAGCGTCATAGGAGGCCACATCAATGCAGATCTCGATTTCGGGCGGATGAGAGGCATGCTCCAGCATTTTCACTGCTGCTGGGGACGGAGAAGATGATCAGCTTCTGCAGGACAAAATGCCACAGCCGTTCCAATCTGAGAAACATTTTCTTACGATGAACATCAAAAAGCTTAGAGTGAACACACACATGAGAAGTAGTGTTGCTTCACAAACAAAAATCCGTGTTGTTTGTTTTTCCTTTTCTACGTCTTCTAAGTGTTGATTCATATGTTCGGCTTCAGGACCTTCTAGAAGCACTTCGACCACTGCTGCGCAGCTTGGGAGAAATGCCGGAGGATAAACCAGAGCATACCAGAGTACCCTTTGCTGAGGCAAGGATTTCCGGATTACGTTTTAGTTTTGCCAGTTGTTAGGGCGGGCTTTGTCGGGGTTTGAGGATGTATATACTCTATTGCAACGATAGGTGCAATCAGGCTTCGCGGTTCTTCTGCGGAGATTCACCACATCCTTTTGTTGCATGGGAAAGTGGGCTTCGCAAGAGGCAGCGGCAGCGAGTCAATCAAGGTTTGTGAGAGAAGCTGAACGAAGAAATGGGAAAACACTTCTTGTTTGTTGTTCATTCTTTTGTTTGTGGCGCTACTACTGTATTATGCAGTTGACTCACCCATCTCCCAGAGAATTTATGTCCTGGTGCATGAGCTGTGCTCGCCCAAGTGGTTCCCCATTGGAGAGCCCAGGCTTTGAAACCAAAGGCTCTTGGACCTTCGCGCTGCCAGCTGCTGCTTGGCATCCAGATGTTGATGATACAGCTATAGAATAGGCTCTCTCTATATATATATATATATATTATATTTATATACATATGTATATATATATATTACAGTACATTGCATTACGTTACATACCGTATACCCCGTGTACACCTTAGTTTGCAGGCTTTCATGTTCACCATCACTGCCAAGACTCTCATGAAACATTTGCCATACTCTCTATATTGGACGTTTCTGCAATGCACAGGTGGGAGCTCTATTCGATGCATTGGGCAGCCGACGCTCAAGACTAGGTTGGGATAGGCATACATTTAGTGGACACATTTTCCTGGTCACGTTTCACGGATACTTTCTTGACCTTGGGTCGCTTGCAAGCTTTGGAACTCCTGGATGTATTTCTGCATTTTTTTGATGACAATGTAGAGTTAAGAGTGTGAAGGCTTTTTTTTTGACAAGCTGAAACGGCGATCGCCAGACGTGACCAATCTTCAGCAGTGGGATGCGGCCACTTTCCAGTGACTTGACTTGCCGCTCCATTGGAAGCGTGGGATTTATTCTCCGTGGAAATCCACAGCTTTTGTGATGAAATGTAAACAAATAGGGTATGCGAGTGTGAAATTGTATGAAAAGGACTGGACGAAGGTCTTCACATGATTGTGGTATTGCTTTGTTGAGCATTCCTTGGATGAGAGCTTACCTGACGATCCATCCCCTCCTCAATTGACCCACATGTAGCAATCAAACACGTCGTGTTTCCTGATGACTATTCGACCTCAAGCTTTATGATGGAGTCTGACCCAAAGTAATTCCTTCGAGGCGCGCAAAGCCGTTGATTTGCGAGCTGATAGAGGCGTGCTTGAGACAGTTGATCTGAGCACTTCTTCGTTTTGTGTTGTGACTTGTGTAACCTTTTTTCTGCAGATCGCAGACCGGCCAACTTGATTTTACTCACGTTGCTTTTAGAGTCTTGCAGATGACTCAGGCTCCTCAGTTCGTTATATCGCCGTGGCATTCGGCCCTCCTCACCTCGAATCCCTTCAGATGTTCTGAGGAACATCTCTAGAGTTTCCCCATGGGCCTTTTCGATGCGACGCCAAGACGCCAGGTGCGCGACAAGTCCAGGTCGGGGGAGCTGAATGTGTATGGCAAGGACCCGTGCCAATCATATCAGATCCGTCATGCCATGCCATGAATCATCAGGTGCAATCCGTGCAAACCCACAGGATCCCACCGACAAAATGCAGCTCTTTCTTTTGTCCATTTCATACCGCTTCAAGCCGTTCGTCACGGTGAAGTCTCACTGGTGAAGTGAGACCTAAAAATCTAGGGACCAAATCATTAGTGCAAGCGCTATCCTGCGTCCAGTAGGTAGTAGCGTCGTCTAGTAGCTAGGAACGAACAAGTTTGTCCCTTACTTGATGAAGTAGACGCCTACTTAAGGAGCCTACCTCCTTGCTTGATTAAGTAGGCGCCTACTTAGTTATATAAATAAGGAACCAGGCCACGGGCTTTAAAGAAAGAAAGAAACGTGCTCGGCGTTGTAGACGGTTGTAGACATCAAAACGCTTGGCGTCTTTCTGCCGCGCCATGAGGAGCTTCAAGAGGCGATCGCCTCTGTGATCAAGACCTTCGGCCCTCAGCAGGTCGATCCGTGCAGAGTGTGAGAACGGAGAGTCGGAGATCGAGTCTAAATTCGGGAATTCTAGGCAGGTACGTAGTAGTGGCATGTAGTTGCACAGGTTTCATTGTTGAGTTGCTTCACCTCTTTTTGATGCTTGTACTCATTATGTTTGTTGCCTTGAGCAGCTGCAGGTTCTTCGAAGCATGCCATTGGAGATTCTACAGCATCCCTTGACTGATGGTGCTTATGAGCAGAAGTCTCGCTCGTGGATGCTGCTAGCTCTCAAGGACTTGGGAATGCCTTGAGTTTGCAGTTAAGCCAAGCAACTGTGCCTTGAGTCGGCAACACATTTGCTTCGCTTTGAGTCGTTGAGCCGACCTGCCAGGACTCGTGCCAGCAAACAGCACTTCAAGACTTTAGCAACTATTTTATCCCTTTGGCCAGTGCACTCAAGGACAGAGCCTCGGATCTTGCATGGATTCTGGCAGATTCATTCAATCACCGTGTGATGGTTGCTTTCATCCAAGTGCGCACGTTTCTGTCACACATGTCTTGTAATTCAATCGCGGCAGCAGCATCCATACTGTCCGATTATGTACTGTACTGTGCCTATGTGAATCTTTCTCCATACAGAACCTGAAGGGGCCATAGAGCAGACTTGCCTGAAGGGGAACCTGAGATGAGGTGTTTCGTCAAACCAGAGCAATGTCAGTTTCTTGAGTATATAATTCAACGTCGCATGGGTTTATGAGTGCCTCAACACCAGAAGGTTTCATCTTTTGCAGACAGGAATGTCCGAAGCCGCCTCATGTTCTTTTGGACAAAGCCACACCCCCTCCCCATTTGATCCTGGGGGCCATGACCTATTAGCCCGTTGCCTACCACTTCGCCCCATGGAACCCCGACTCGCGAAACCCGCAAGGCCAAGGCCAGCGAGGCGGCCCAAAAGGATGCTCCGGCGCTGATCCCAGTGGAGTCGAGCCGGATGCGGGGTCGACCCGGCCGGGGAAGACAGCGAGGCCTTCAGGTTTATTGAGATGAGCACATATATAGTGGAGATGGTCTTCAGGTTTATTTTTGAGGGGACATGTCATTTTTGCAGCTTTGACACGAGAGCTTCGAGTTTGAAGACTTGGCCTGTATCATCAAACAATGGCTCAGTCTTGCAACGTCATAAACCTCTATGAAAGAATTTAGGTAGGACTTAAGATTATTATGAATCTTTGTGAAAGGAAAACTGCAGTTGGGGAAAGGTTTGGAGAAAGGCTCTTATTCCCGAATGCGTAGCGAAGGGTTCCCGTTTATAGTTGGGGGTTTGGGGGTTGGAGCTGTGTTTGCATGGCTTGCGTCGTGTCGTCGTCTCTCGTCGTCTGTCGTCGTTTGTCGTCGTCGTGTCGTCGTCGTCGCGTCTCAAATTTGCTGCCATTGGGGGAAGCTTTTGCAAGTGACTTTTCATGGATGTGTTACGTGTCAGTTTGCACCGCTATTCCATTGTGATTTGCATGACAACGACATGTCGCGCAAGAAACGTGATGCATTTCGCTGCACAGGCGCAGCGTTTTGTGAGATCCGCAGATTGCTGCGCAGTTCCATTGGGATTAGCGTTGGGAGAGTCGTGTTTTTGGGGTGTTGGATGTGGCCGTGCCATTGGGATTTGCGTTTCAGGGTGTGGCATCGAAGCTCGGTTTTCGTGACAAGTCTCAGCTGAAATGGCGATTTGGGTGGATGGCAGTGTGCTCGGAACGGGTGGAAATCATTCCAAGCGTGTGGTGTGGTGCAAATTTTGTTGAAGCTCACGTGAGATGATATTGTCACGTTTCGTGGCAGGCGCAGGACTTTGTGCGGGCTTTGAGGTGTGGAAGTGCGAGTTTCGTGGCAGGCGCAGGGAATCGTGAGGTTGCGAGGTGTGACGGAGGTGACATTTCGTGGCAGGCGCAGTACTTTGTGCGCGTTGGACGTGTGGACGCGGAAAGATTCGTGGCAGGTGCAGGGAATCGTGAGGTTGTGAGTTGTGGTAGAGGTGAATGTCGCTGTCACATTGGGATTGGCGTGTGAGCGGATGGTGTTTGGAGGGGCTGGAATCGCGAAACTGCTTGGCAGGGCTGCGTGATGTGGGTGCTCCGATGGGTGTTTCCGCTTGACTTTTGGAGGAAGTCTCGTACGAAACGCTCGTTTTGCAGACTTTGACGTGTGAGTTTTTGAGGAAGTCTCGTGCGAAACGCTCGTTTTGGAGACTTGACGCGCAACCCTCTGCGGAGATCGTGCGTGTCGAGTGTGCGAAATGCAAGCGAGAGTGCGATTTGTCCCATGCGCGCGCAACCATCTGCGGAGATCGTCCGTGTCGAGTGCGCGAAATGCAGGCGAGAGTGCGATTTGTCCCATGCGCGCGCAACCCTCTGCGGAGATCGTGCGTGTCGAGTGCGCGAAATGCAGGCGAGAGTGCGATTTGTCCGGTGCCCGCGCAACCCTCTGCGGAGATCGTGCGTGTCGAG
>CAXAMN010021374.1:970933-1005261 GCA_963970005.1 Durusdinium trenchii
AAGAGTGTCCCACAAGAGTGTCCTACAAGAGTGTCATTTGGACATATGTAGTTGTTCGATCGTGTTTACATTCGGGTTCGTGGGTTCCATCTTGTTTTTTTGATGAATGGATTGTGTTGCGAAAAGGTTGGCGAAAGAGGTTTTCAGTACAAAGCATGTCATCCAAAGATTCCTGATACTGTAACCAGGCGAAGGGCTCGCGAAGATGTGGCGAAAGCAGTGGATGCAGATTAGGAATGATTCCCCTTTGCTGATAATACTTTTCTTAGATGTAAGTAGCAGAAATTCGGCGAAAGGGTTAGCGAAAGAGTGTGTTGGGTGAAGTGGGTCGGCGAAAGCAAAACATGCAGCCACGAAAGCGTTGCGAAGGGATTGGCGAAAGGTTTATAGTTTTAATAAAACAATCCGGATTGTTTTTGACACCGCTCAGATGGTTTTTGAGGTCCTGGAAAAGAAGTACTTGACTCTCTTGGAGCAGGCAGACGGAGCTCAAAGAAAAACTGCCTCAGGAAGCAGGTAGAGCCGGTACAGCAGACAGCAAGTAGAGAGGAATCCTTTCAGAGCACTTCGCGGTAGAGTCAGAGTAACTGGACAAAGGATGATACTGCAAATATTTTTAGCACCCTATTGCGACAGTGAACGAATGAATTTGTTTCTGAGATGCTGTATGTTTATATACTATATATATACATGTTTACGGTCTTTGCAGGTGTGGGCTTTGCTACCTGGTTTTTGCACTGAGCCGCCTTGGACCTGGACTGACTGTGATTGAACTGATCTCTTGTCAATCTCATCGTGTAGATATCATGATCACGCAAATCTACTCATCATGAAGCAGAGAAAGGCAATCGGCCTTGAACGCATTAAAATGCAGATGTCGTTGCGAGTCAGGCTTGACATGCAGAGCGCTTTGCTGGCAAACGGGGGCCAGTTGGCGAAGCAGCTTGCCAGGGGCTGAAAACATTAGTGGCTCCACTAGCTCAAACTGTAAGCTGTTGAGATGTGTAGAATCCTAAGCTTGAAATTGGTTGATGAGATTCACCAGAACTGACATGAACTGACCACTGATATATGTATTTGCTTTCTTCTACTTGGATTCTACTTTCTACTGCCTACGTTGTAGGTGGCGGTCTTGCAAAATGATAGCACTTTACGAGACTACATTTGGGCCATGGACCGAGAGGGCTGCGATGTGAGACTTGGTCAACGTGAGTCAATCTCTCCTGTGGACACAGACTGACTGACAGTACCCAGCTACTCATCTTGCTCATGCTCCATTTGCATACCATGTTCAACAGCAATGCAGACTGCGTTCTAAACTGTCATGAAGTTAAACATGTTGGTTTGACGTCAGCGAATTTGCAGCATAGCCCATGTTAGACTGTCAGACTGTGTGAATCAGCTTCTAAAGCTTCCAAGGCCGCCTTTAAGCGATTGTGCGACGCCACCCTGGAGCCCAGCTGCAGGTTCAAAGCAAGCCCAGTAGGATATTTTCTTTGGGACATCCAGGATTGTGGGCGCACCTAGCAAGGGGGATTCAGTTGTTTGATCACTCTATGACAAATTCTCCTTTGCTGCATTTGATGAGCATGAGATGAGGCTGACTTTGAGGTGAAGGTGCAGGAAAAGAATTTTCCACGGGTGGATAAGTGAACACACCTTTTGGCACTATTCAGTGTGTGGAGAAGATCGACGTGTTTAATAGGTTTTTGATGAACTTTCAATTCTTTAGATGAACGGGTCTTTGAGTAGCCTGTCTTCACTTGGTGGGTTTCCCCGCAGGCTTTCCGAGACATTGCAGGAGTCCAACCAGGCAGGGACTTTGTCAGGGCAGCCCAAACGTGCAACAGAAAACCCCGAATTGAGGCCTGCCTCCGAACGCTCTCCGGGCGCGTGGCTCCCTCAGAATGAATGAAGATAGGATTAGGACCGGGGTAATGAGCAAAGGGTTTGATCTCCGATTTGATTCTTTTTATTGGATGTGATTTGGCAACAGCATCAGTTCAAGATACTGGTATATGTAGCGGGCATGACCTATTTCTTGAATGTTTGCTGCTGTTGTGTTTTCTTTTATGAACTTCGGGTGTTTGAGTCTCTAGGGAGAAAGGCCCGGCAAGAGCAAGCCTTTCTGATGAGGTTTTGCCTGAAATGCTCAACGTTTACATCAAGATGCACACTGAAATGGAGGGGCAGGCCCGCTGACGAGAGCGCCACTTGTGATCGTTTGATGTGTGATCGCCACTGTGAACAGGTGAGATGCCACCAGGGTCTTCCAACGAGACAAATGAATAATTCGACTGCAATGCTGTCAGATTTAGAATACCTCAAAGCGGTTCCACTGCGCGGAGTCTTCAGCACGGCCTCAGTCATCATCGATCAATGCTTCCGATTGGTCCATCCGAAGGACCCATCGAGAGTCAGCTTCAGCCGGCAACAGGCAAAGGACAAATGAGTCCATCGTTGCGAGGTTGGTTGTTACAACAGCCTGAAAGATCTGAAGCTCGTAAGCTGTGGGACATTGCTTGAGACGAGGATCTGGGGCTGAGTAAACACGCTCACTGACTGTGGCGGTAGCATTGCAGTTGGCTAGTATGGTATGGAGAGATAAGAGTGGATATATTGATGTTTTTCTGCATGATATACACTATTTGTAGTTATTATATAAATATATGAAAGTCATTAGCTTCGTTCTCTTTTAGCAATCTGTAGCAACATGCCACCAGCAATCACGCTGATAGTCGATCACTCATTTCTAAGTCATACCAGTAGATCTGCATGAGGCATTGGGGGCCATTGCCAGCTATGCCCAGTTGGCAGAAGCCAACTACGTAGGGTTTCGGTGCCTAAACCGCTGGCAAACATAGCAAAAGACTAGAGGCATTTCCAGTATCTGAAGACATCCTGCGATGGGATGTAGTAGGGCTCAGCAGTTGCAAGATTTGAAAGAACTTGATCAATGAATCAATTGCAACAAAGCGAGAGTAATGTTGGTATATGTTGGTATCTTAATTAACCCCAGTTCTTGCAACCGAGTGCGCAACTCGCGCTCAACTGCTTCTCGGCCAAAATAATCGATTTGCATGCTGTGGCAGCATTTTACCAATTTCTCTTCCCAGCCGACCAAGGTCCATCTTCAAGTCCCTTGTAGCGAAGTGGCTCAAGGCAGACTGTGAAATTGTTTCGGGGTCAACTTCATGTGTCAGGCGGATGCCTTCTCCAAACCTCAAAACGATGATGAACACTGCCCAACTTGCCCAATCCTGTTGGAGGCCACCACTGGAGAGGAGACCGGCGGAAGTGATGGCCCGGACCCGGGAGCTTGTTGGCCGGGGTTGAGTTTCAATGGACACAAAGCAAGTGTTGGTCTTGGGAAGCGAACATCAACAAAGAGTTCTTGAGAGTCCATGTGATAGCAACTGGAGTTTGGGAGCTGTATCTCAGAGCATCACCCTTTGCTTGGAGCCAAACGCATCGGGTCGCTGTGGCACAGCTCTTCGTGTCGCTGTTCCACCGTTGCAGTGCCGGCCTTGGGCGACCTCGCGACGGCCTTGATCCCCTACCTGGGCACCGAGTGGGAGGACCAAGGAGACGTCCAGTGGTGCAACTTTGTTCAACACTGGGAGGAAGCTCAGGCTGAACTGGAAGCTCGGAGATTCTCAACTTAAGAAAAGCTGAACGAGGGATTGGAACTCCGCTTCTTCGCCCTAAACAGATTCTTTTCAACGCTTCTTGATCGGTCGGAATAGATTATACAACTCTCCGCTGATCGCTTGGCCAAGGCATTTGGAGTTGGTCATTCGCGTCTTTGCGCCAGCATTGAAGGGCGCAAGTGAGGCGGGTTGGTCGTTCGTAAGAGACCAGGGCATAGCTGGGGGCTTGGGGTCAACTTGCTGCAGTGCCGTTGTGACTCGTTAGCGTCCCATGTTTCGGACTTTGCAGGGTTTGAATTGGCACTCTGTTTTGTGATTTGTGCCATGGAAAGAACGATGTGCTGCAGTGCTGCATCACAACGTGTCCACCAAGCATTCTCTTGGAGATTTGGACTGTAGATCCAGGATAAGGCCATGGCCAGTGCGCAAAAAGCGGGCTATCGGGCCATCGCAGCAGACGGGCAGCCAAGAGATGTGAAGTAGCAGGAAGGGTTGCAGTGCTCCTAGTAGCCATGCCCTTTGCTCCTAGTAGCTTCTTGTTCCTAGTAATTAGTAAGGCCAGGAGCCCCTAGTAGCGTCCTTGCTCCTAGTAGCGATGCCCTTTGCTCCTAGTAGCTTCTTGTTCCTACAAGCGTTGGAGGAGAGATTAGGATAAAGCAGATGTCATTCCCTGTCTCGCGGCGCTGAGCCAAAATATGGTCAGCATTTTTTCGTCCACCACACATGCTGTGACGTCCTGTCCCGCGTCATCTGAATTTCAAGATCCCAATCCGATCGATTCCGGTTCTACACATCACTGTGAACAGCTTCTCTCAGTGCGAGGGCTTCTTCATTCAAGCTCCCTACCCTTCAGGCGTGAGCAATCCTGCGTCCACTGCCCTCAATTGAGTAGATGCCTATTTCATTGAGTAAGGGCGGGCTTATTAAAAAAAAATGCCTGGTCTGGGGCTTCATGTTCCTATTCATCGCCAAAATTGTTTCGGGAGCTGAGGTCATGCGACATCAAGGTGCTGCTTCGAAGTGGCAAGTTGCCGAGGCCCTCTGAAGTGTTAAAATAGGTTATTATATAACTGTTAACTCGGCAGGAAGTGATTTTGAGGTGCCAGAGGTACCCTGCGACATTCAGTTCCAGATGTTTCTGGTGTAGTCATAGGGTCAATTTGGCTGACTTCTGTGCCATTCCACTTTGTGCTTCGATTCAGTCAAAACCAGTACATTGATATTGCTTTGAAGGTCACCTCGCTGTGGTCCACATTGAAGGCACCTCCGTAATTCATCGTATGCATGAGTATGCATGGAGACCAGTACAGCTTGCTCAAACTTGGATTGTCCCCACCCCCCACAAAATAATGCATTATATATATATATATATATGGTTAACATTTGTCGGGGGTTGAGTGTACGTGTTCAGAACAGCTTAGCCCCAAGCAGGTGGGTTCCGCAAGCATAGAAAGGAGACTCGACAATGCGGTGAAAGGTGGTTGGTCAATGGTGTGCCAACCTGCATGTCCGACAGACAGACAGAGAGAGAGAGAGAGAAAAAAAAAAACACCATGAGCAGTTCGGCCCCACAAGGAGGCCAGGCAGACCTGCACGGCGCTGAAAGCCCGGTTGTTATGCCTGCAGGCAGGGGACTCTTTGGTTGACATTCAGGATGCATCATAGGCTCAGTTGTTCACAAGAAAACACTAAGTTACAGTACATGAAGATGAGAGATGTTTCAAGTGGAAAACACATTTGAAACTGCATGATGCGCGGCTTGCTGACACGCCCGCTGCAGCGGAATGCGTTGAAGAAGCTGTTCGATCCACTGGAGGCATTGCTGTCCCTTCTTGAATCAAGTCCCGGGCTCAGGGGACAAACATGTGGTGTCACGCCGCAAGCCAGAGAATGAGCCAGCGGGTGTGATGACCCTCAAGACTTCCCTGAGCTATGGAAGGCTGCGAGCTATTTTCCAGCTATGAATAGCTATTGAAGGCATCGCTACTAGTAACAAGGGCATTGCTACTAGTAACAAGTGCCTTACTAGTAGTAACAAAAAGCTTTTAGAATTATGTTTCAATTAAATCAACTAGTAGCTTCTTGTTACTACTAGTAAGGCACTTGTTACTAGTAGCGACGCACTTGTTTCTAATTGCGAACATTGTTTCTATGAGCTGTGAGGACTTTCCGACTTGCCCCGACCCCCTGGTCCGACCGTCGGAATCCCGAGGCTTGGGACCTCGATGCACAGAGGCCAAGGTGAGAGAGGCGGAGTCTTGTTTAGCGCTTGGTTGGGAGGGCAGGGGCTGGAGCTGGGTCTTTGGATTTTTTTTTGTGAGGTGCTTTGTTTTCACTAATTTAACCATGAGGCGCTTTGAAGGGCTTGATTCCCCAACTTCGAATGTAGTACGTGTTACATGTTCCACTGTTTTCCACTTTCTCGAGGCCTTGCCAGCAGAAATGGTTGAAGTGGCCTTTTGAAGTGATTGAACCGCGGAATGTGACCTCCAAGTGAAGCAGGTGACCTTCCAAGTGCCTCTCCATCCTTCCCTCATTATCACTTCAACTTCCTGTCATGTGTGAGATTTGTGCCTTCTTCACTTCTGTGGCTCCGCAGGAGTATTTGCAATGTCTGACGACGATCATCCCTGAAGTGCTCTTTCACTTGCCAGGGACCAATCGCGAGATCTGGCACGGAAAGGTTTGACTTGCCACCCTCATCTCGAACTTGCTCAAACCAAGCTATTGTGAGCAAACTTGACGTTTGGTTTCAAGCTCACTTGCACTTTGGTTTGCCCACTGCCCAACTGACATCATCCAAGGGAGGCTCAAGATCAGATCCATGCACGAAAGACCTGAAATGCAACGGTGAACATTCCAGAACGTGGGCGAAAGAATGTAAGTTGCCAGAGGCAACCTGAGTTCAATTAGCTTTAGCTTATGTAGGACGAGGATCCTCCCAAATGACCTGATTGGGTTCTTCCAGTTCTAGTGTCTTTAGCAGCTTCATCAATGTAAGGAAGGACCAAGCAAAACCAAGCTCAAAAGCCGCACACCCCAGTTCATGTGCCTCGCCTGAGGCGTGACCAGAGCACTGCTGTTCGGGAGGCAGCCCGAGAGTCTTTGCACTTGGCAGCCACCACTGCGATACATCAGGAAGAGGGTTGGGCTTGTCTTGAAGTGTGTAATTTGCTCAAAAATAGATTATTGGACTTCAAATGTTGGATGGTCCCTGCGTTGCCATGAGTTTGTTTGGATCAAGAGCAAGCATTGGAAAGGAAAAGCTTAAAAGCCTCTCCACACCATCCACATTTACTCTTGGATTCAGCTGCCCTATTATCTTAAAGTGTGGGTGTTCAGCTCGGTTTTCAACGTCCTTTGTCCACAAACAGGACTTACAGGCTGAGATCGTCACCTTGGTCTCTGCTGGCCTGGCGGGCTTGAGCCGCCATGCGAAGGCGGCCGCCTTGGATGCGTCCGGCAGCCCGGCGCAGAAATCACGTCTTCCGTTGCAGGCCATGCACCAAATGCTGTCTCTAATTGGCCATGCAATGTTGCAGCCATGTGAAGGATGAGTCAGATGACTGTGAAAGTGTGCGATCTTGAGGGCCTGTTGTTTGTGCCCTTGTTGATGGACTCGATCGGAGACACTTGCACAGACACTGGCAGGTTAAACCAGCTTTCTAAGTGCTGGAGCAGATAAAGTCTAACCATTGTCCGTCGAACATTGACGAGGCTTAGCCGCTTGCTCTACGAACACCATAGCAAGATGGCTGGATCCTGAGTGCGTTTCTTCTGGTAAAGGGGTGTGAGGTATTGAAATTGAATCCTTAATTTGTTTGAGGCACCCGATTTGCGGAGCCGTCTCATCAATGTGCGGACACTGAGTCTCCTGTGCAGCCTGCGCAGCCACCCAGTCATTGAAGCTGTGTCCTCCGTGCACAGACCTTTTTTTCCACATCACAGTGTTTTCTGTTAATGTCTATTGTCCGATTTGTGTTGCCATTGTGACAGGCGAACACACCAAACGTATACGCTGTGCTCAGTAAAAAAGGATCCAACTTCTACGAATAGTGCTAGGACTAGGAGGTTTCAGTTGGCATGGTCTCCACTTCAGGTGGTGCTTCTGTTGCTGGAAGATCGTGATGCGCAGGTGCCGCAAATGAGCTGTTGGCCAAGGGACATGTGCTATATCAACAAAGTGTTGCCCGCCCTGCCGGAATCAGTAAAGGAAGACAGGGAGACGATAGAAGTTAGCAGACTCAATAGATCTCAATAGTTTGTCCCTTCTGTCTTGGATGTTCTTAGAGGCAGTCAAGGCAGTCAGGCCTCCAAACCATTCTGCCTTGCTTTCTTTCCACGGCTGCTGACTCGAACGCAGCAATCCGAGCTGAGCTTCATGTATTGCCTGTTGCTTCAAAAGCTTGAAGCTCATTTTGCAGGTTTGGCGCGCAGTGTTGAAGTTCACGAAAGTGGTGGTCTTCGTCGTTCCAAAGGCCTGAGACATTCGAGACATATTGATTTCAGAAAGGAACCGTTAGTTTTCACTCGGTGCCGTTTGTTGGTGAAAGGCCCGCATTGCCATGTGGATACTCATATTGCCGGGCCTAGCGGGACGGGATTGCTGCGAACGGACGACGTGCTGAACAGTTCTTCGTGCAGAACGGGCCAGGAAGGGCTGCTTGACCTCCTGCCCAAGATCTTGAGGTGCGGTGCGACCAGATGTGTTTTTCGGCAGAAAGCGTAGAGAGCATGCCAGCATCCGTCAAAAAAAGGAGGAACACCATTTGCAGTGTATAGGCACAGGTAAAGAATGGTTTCTTGGAGCAACAGTTGGCTGCAGGTTGTGTAATCGCAAAGTATGTTCACTGCTGAGGAAGCATGCAAGCCGAGCCTAGGTAGACTTTGTCGTTTCATCAGCACCAGCAACGGAGAGGGCCTATGATTTCATCCTGCAATACCCGCCTTGTATGACGTTTCTTTGCCGGGTGGGAGGTTGTTTGAAAGCCGGCACCTGGCATCTGCCAAGATGTTGGTCCGAAGCATTGTGGAGCGGCTGGTGAAGGCAAGCCGGAGGTTGGTTGACTCCGCACATGGGCTCGGATTCAGCTCCAACGCCCTTTTTGGTTTCCGGGCACTGACACACCTCCTTACCCTCCGAGCGTCCATTATGTGTACCAGTCATTACTAAAGTTCTTAATATTTGCAAAGCTTCAATGATAGCTCTTCGAACTTCTGCTAGAACTCTCATAGCATAGATGGGTTGCCCTGCTCGACCATATTGAAGTGTCTATCAATCTATCCACACAACCCGCAAGCTGACACTAGATACATTCATCATGTTTCATCATGATATTCTGAACTGTCATGCAATGGCTCGACTGTTGGAATCCAGTGAG
The DNA here is from genome assembly GCA_963970005.1 of Durusdinium trenchii. Lineage (NCBI taxonomy): Eukaryota > Dinophyceae > Suessiales > Symbiodiniaceae > Durusdinium > Durusdinium trenchii. The sequence continues at coordinate 979,965 of CAXAMN010021374.1, forward strand.
CCCAAGTTGCAATGCTGCTACAGATCCTACCAGAAGAAGTTCTGGAGGAGTCCTTTCCCAAGGCCAGCGATGCATTGATTTGCAATGTATGAGTGTGTGTGTGTGTGTGTCACCTTTCGAGAAGACTTGTCACAGGGCTGGTCACAAGAAGAGATTGCTAGTTTGAACCACCGGCACTTCACAAGCCCCAACACAGAAGCTTTGCTTTTATACGTGACAGTTTCGGCTGTAGTTCAGACCCATCCCACAGGCACACCAGCCACTGCTGCGCCATGTGCAGAAACAGCTTGCAAGGCTGGAGAAGTGGGGCAGTTGCTGACCTTTTCTCACTCAAACTTCTAAGATCAATATTGCAAATCAAATCCACAACGTAGTTTTCTCATTCAATATCTCCACCGTCAAATCTTTAGTCTCATGGACCCACGGCACTTCTTCCAGCGAATTTAGGCCGACCCACGCCATCTTGTGGTCGCTTTCGCTAGGAAAGGCCGCCCCAAGACGGTGCGCGAAAAGGCACCGATCACACCGAAGAGGAACGAGTTGATATCAATCGACTCTTGAGACGATGACCATCGGACAGTCGAAGAGTCATCGGAGAGTCGATATTTGCATAAGATTACATATAGGCCCAGCCGAGAAAACTTTTTTTTTGAGGTCGGAGGGTGGGCAGTCGGCAGAGTCGGCAGCCCCTATGATGACATTGACAAATTGTTATTTGAAGATAACAAATCTTGGCGCTGGATCTTATAAGATAAGCTTGACATGTTTCTTGCATTTTCAGCTGGAATTAGAGCTCACCATTGGGTTTTTTTGGCCCTTGGCTGTGGAGGTCTATGAGGCCGATGACTGGGACGACGCCGAGGCTCCAGACGGTCGCCAGGTGCGGAGAGTCGGAGCGTTCGGAAGGAGTGTGGAGACATGCCGAGACCTTCGAGACCTTCGCGACCTGTGTTTGGGAAGCTTCCGCCTTGACTCGAATGTGCCCAAGAGGATTTGCGGGGGTGGGGGTGTTGGTCGGTGGAGTGAGCCATTCCTCCGGGCGTGCCGCCAGGCCAAAGCGCGCAACAAGAAAGCGCCCGAAGCCGAGACCTGGGACAGCTTCAAGGCAGGTCATGGAACATGAGTGAGAGCCAAGTTTATTTTGTGAGGATTAATTGTTTTATGCATGTTTACTAGATGTTGCTTGGGGTTGCAACTCACCGAGTTGCACAGATGTTTGGACTTTGGCACCTTCACCCCAACAACCTCAGGATGGCATGATATTGCCGCAATAGCCAGTATGATCATTCTGGGGCAGATGCCAGTCCTTTTGTTCATGTTGTCTAACATACACCTGGGACCTGCCAGCATCTGCCAGCAGTCTCACCGATCCCACTTGCCTTTTGCAAGTAGCACCAATGTAGAAGGTTGAGTCAGGCAGATGGACATGTTGAACGGAACTGATCCCAGTTCCTCTCTTGAGCCAGGCCGGTGACGAGGCAGAGGCAACGGTGTTGTGTGGAAGTCTGTCCATGTTTCAAAAAGATCGTTCAAATGGACAAGACTTTACGGATCTAACTCCATACGATTAATTTGTCTAGCCTGAGAGTCTGAGAGAAGAGAAAAATGTTCACCTGCAGATGTGGGATCATGTGGTGAAGTGAGAGTGCTGTTTGGACCATTTGCGGCATGTTCGTTCAGAAAGAGTGGGACCAGAGCTATGTTAAAACCTGCAATGCACTCTGGCTTTGGTGTGGATGAGGAGATCTGAGAGAGAATTGATGATGGACCTGGATGAAAGTTATGAGTGTGTTTTTCCATGTTTTTCCTGTGGAGCTTTCTTGCAGAGCGAAGGCTGACTTGGCCGACGCGGATGGTGATGCCAAAATGGCTCCGGAGGGCGGTGAGAAGGCAGCGGCAGTGTGAGTGTTGCCTTGTTTGATTCCCAATCCCATGCAGCCCAGGATCTGTGGGTTTCAATGAATTCCTTCTTCATTGATAGGTCAGAGCTAGAATCAGCTAGAACGGCGATGAGCTTCCTTCCATTCCAATTCCCAAGCCAGGCCAAGAAACGCGGCAGAGGAGGCTGTCTTCTGGAAGACCTGTTGAACAGACTGTTCGAATCTGTCAGATGTCTTACAGTACTCTATTTTGGGCAACTCAGGAGATGGTACCCTTCAGTAGGTTTGTAGAGCTACTGTGAGACTATGCGTTCTTTTGACTGGAGCTACATTGGAGCTATGATGTCCTTCCAACATTACATATATATATATACAGAGAGTTGATAGCATGTATTGGACCCTTTCTTCAGTCTCCTCCTCTTGCCTTGAGACCCTCCTGTGAGTGAAGCTGACACCTTAAGAGCTGAAGCCAGAAGAGGCTGCATCGATATATTATATATAACTGTTTTTTAATTGTACCCTTGCAGGAATTTAGCAGGTGCTTGTGCCGAAAACCTTTCAGGTGACAAGAATGAGCCCCCGACAGAGTCCGTGATGGCACACAATGCCGTACAGGTAGGGACTTGGCATGCCTTGCATTAGCTTGCATCCTGCACTTGAGGACCAAACTGATCAATTGTTCTTCTCGCCCTTTGTCATGGCAGGCACTGTTGGATGCTTGGGAGGCCGAATCCGACGAAGAGGATCACCAGGTGCCATGTTCAGACGGAAATTCCTACTGATCCCCTTTGTATGCTGCACTTGCTGGGCTTGCAGTTTGTCAGGGCCGTGGCAGGGGCAAGCAAGGCAAGCGGAAGCGCACTGAGGTTGCAGTGCTGCCCCAAGTCTGCGGAAGAGCCATCCATCACACAACATGTGCAACGGACAGTTGTACAGCCTAGCCGCGTAGGGCCTAGCCTGGATTTCACAGGACTTCCAAAGATTGCCAAGGGAGTTTCTCAACCTTTTTGGTGATCCATGCTTCAGATCCAGGCGTCCACCTGGATCCAAGAAGATGGAGATGTGCCCATTGATTTCATGTCCGCCGATGCAGCCCATTCAGCCAAAATCTCAGCGCTTGACGCGAAGAGTATGGCAACGTCAATGTTAAAGGCATCAAAGTCAGCAGATGCTGACTAAGAAGGCTCCCCTTATCTCCCCTTGCTGTCACTGTATACAAAGCTTGAGGGGCCTGGATGCTAGCATCCATTCTTTGTTGCCTGCTGGTGTCCCCGGAAAACATAATGGGAACATGCAGGGTTTCAACGAACATCAACATGAGTAGGCATAGTCGACATGCTGCGTCGACCTGACTCAAAGCGTCTTGTGACTGAGGTGCTCACTGTGCGGGCACCTCCCTCGAAGAGGATCAGGGGCACGCAGGCGATCTGCTGTTGATATCAAGAGCCTACAAAGGTGGCCAAGGATGTGGGGAGTGACCAAGCACTTGAGAAAGTCTCACACCATGCCACTAGAATCACTAGAATGCTGGGGGCTTCCGAGAAAAAGCTGCTCAAGTCATTGTCATTGATGAGTCGATGACTTCCAAGGTGGGCTCGGCAGGAGCTGAGAATCAGGCGAGGAGTGGGGTCAGGTATTCAATTAATTGATGGTTTATGGTTTGATGGGTTCACCAAAATGGCGTTCACATAGGCCAGCCGAAGCAATCAAGAGACAAGAGCAAAGAGGACTTGTATCAGTATAGGAATCGCCAAGCCTGTAGGCGGCAGGATTGGGTTGCAGGTGGACCACAGCGATTGTCGCGCCAACGTAAGTATGACAGAGAAACAATGACCGAGTTGTGATAGTTGCTTTCCAATTGCCAATTACCAGGCGTTTTGAGCCATAGTGGCAATTTGGGCATCCAAAGTTGATCGTTTCTGCCAATCATGCGCTTGGTACCAAAATGGTCAACTCCCTGTGACATCAAGTCCCTAGACTGGTTCTTGCAGTGCCGAAGCCAGATCACGATCGTTGGTCGAAAGGAGAGTGGCTTTCTTGAGTACTATCATTGGACTCTAGACCATCCAAATCTTTGGAATCCACGTTCGTTAGGTTGGCTTCCAACTTTTTAGTCATGAAAGTGGGCTCCCAGGTTGGAGGCCATTGCTAGTAGGTTGGAGGCCGTCCATGAATTCCGCTGTCCTTGCACCGGCAGAAACCGCTGCGCGCGCTCCGAGGTGGACGCCTTGCGCCGCAACGGTCTCCGCTTCGCGGTGGACGGGCGTTTGGTGGTGGATGAGACAGCGGAGGTCTTTCAATCGGCGTGTTTTGGGGAGTTGATATGGGTTGATGGTGAGGGGTTCTGTTGGGACGAAGAGTTAAGGATCCAGAATGGGTTCAGAAATATGATTAAATGTGTTTTGAACATGACGCCTCGGTTCACTCCTGGATGTCAATTGGTTCTTCACCTTTGCACTGCTTCTTTGATACACACAGTTCAATGTTTCCTTTTAATAGAATGAAGAAGCAGATAAATGTACTCGAAGGCGAGGTTGGTATCAGCTTCGTGGCAGAGATTAACTTGATTGCCGTGACGAATGAACATCAGGAACTTAGTGGCTTAGCAGGGAAAACATTGGAAAAGCAAGAACCCATCATTTCTGGCGATGAATGCATGAATTCATATCTTAAGTTTAGCAAGCACTGCTTGCCCAACCCGAGCTCAATCTCGCAGTCATGGGGGTCCACGGAGTCCTCGCTGGTTCACCTTTCATGTCGACCCGCCGGTCTTCGCCCATAGATGCGAAGCCAGGTGCAGAGCTTGACGTTTGTAATTTCTTTGGTTTCCTTTCCAACCAAGACGCTACGAACGGAGCAAAGGGCATCGCTACGAACGGAGCAACGACGCCACGAACGGGGCTCCTGGCCTTGCTACTAGGAACAAGAAATTCCACGCAGTTCCACGGAGTTCCTCGGAGCCAGGTGAAGGAGGATCAGCCCCAGGCCTTCAGCCACGGTGCCGAAAAGCCTAAAGCGCCCGGTCTGCCCAGTGACTAGCTGGAGGACACGACAGGAAGATGGCGATGGTTTTGGCTCATGTCAAAACCCACTGGAAAAGCCATGTGTCATGTGTTTGTGTGTGTGTGTTTAAGACATGTCGAAGACAATGTTGGAGTACTTTTATGATTAATCCAAACTTGCATGAACTCAGACATCTGTCTTGATTGTCTTGTGACTGTGACTGATTGCCAACAGTCTCAGGCTTTCACAACTTGCATCTCAGAGGAAAGCTCGTGCAGAGGCGACAGTGCTTTTGCATAGAAGTGTCGGTGTTCTCAAAAGCTTCCTCTTTGGCTGTGCAAACCCTTGACATCTTCAGGGCTGATTGAAGTGTTGTTTGGCCTGCAAGTACGAAGTCCATGCACATCAAGGGACGACAGAAGCTCATTACATGGTAGATGACAGCTTGTGGTTTCTTGACATTGGCGACACCAGTCACTCTCAAAATGATTAGCTCTTCTGTTTTTGCTAAGTCACTGGGAATCCCTGACTGAGCCTAAGTCTTTCGTTGTGCTTGTTGCAGGCGCGGGCGAAAGCAAAGGCAGCAAGGCTGGACAACTGATGTTTGTGATGTCCACAGTGGCCACAGATCGCTTGCTTTGCCTCTGTCATTACCAGGCCAAAGCGGCCAGTTTGCATGCTTAAGAAGCTTTGGTCACTGTCATTCTCCAGGAAGGGTGTGCATTTGATCAAGGGCTTGGTGAGAAGCCTAGCCTCAGGTCGCTGTGGTACTTCAGCAGAGAGATTATTACATACGGTGGTACACAGGGTATGTTTGTTTGAACAGATTCCAGACAAGTCGGAAGTCTCGTGGTTTTCAACCCTAGCAGGATGATGCTGGCCGTCCAAAAAAGAAAACGGACATAACATTCATCAATCGTTCAATCTGCATCCTCGGGTTGCTGGACCAATGATGACGAATGCATCTATGTGCACCCAGGATACCTACAAGCCTGGAAGGAAGAAGGCGCAAGGTGATGCCAAGCGGAAGGCTTGGTGGTTCTCTTTGCATTCTTCGTTTGAGTCGTTCCGTTTCGTTCTAAAATTCTTAGCCGTTCCATTTCGTTAGAGCGGCGAGTTTCACGGCCACCCACAGCCACCGCCGTGTTGTTGGTCCCAGGCCCCAGGCCCTCTCTGGCCACTTAGTCAGCTCGCTAGGTGACTCATTGTTCAAGAGGGTTGCAGCTGGGGGAGGTAGCTGAGCTTCCAGTGCCTCGCATGCTTAAAGGACTCCTAAAATATCTTTAGCAATACTAGAACTGCTGTTTGAGACATCTATAATCATAATTATAATATGCTGATATATTATGTATATATTCGCTTCTGCAGCCTGTGAATCAACGGTGCTAATCCACCTTGATGCTGCCAGGGATCCAAGCTGGAACCTTTCGCGTACGTGCGCCTGAACCCCAAGGCCGAGCTCTGCACCGACTAGTCGGACCTGATCGGTGGCCCATGTTTACTCCATTTCGGTGACTGAAGCTCTTTTGCTCGTGAGCAGGTGACCAAAGAAAAGTTCAAGACCAAAGCCACCGAAACCTTTGCCCGAGTGGTTCAAGGTGCCAAGAAAGGTGTGGTGAAGGCGGGACTGGGAAGGCGAGACATCCACCCGACATGGTGGTGCTTCACTCGACTGGTGATGCTTCCATAGCACTAATCACTAATCCGACTAGTTATATACTGTAATCCCTGGTATTTCCCTGTGGCAGGGCATGAAGGCGCGGGCCCGTGAACAGAAGTTGAAGAACGCCAGAGAGGCCAAGAAGAAGCCCGGATGCCCGGTGGAATGTCACAGACGGTCACACAGCTGGGCAGCTGAAGCCTTCTTGAGATTTCAGTTGATGGTACCCATTTGACAATGCCTTTGATGAAAGATAATTTGTTGTGATTCACATTTCTGTGATTCTCAACTAGAGTGCTTGTTTGGCGCATGCGGGCACCATTCAGCCGCGAACACTCCAAAGCGGACCTAGGAAGCAGGCCCGCTCCAAAGTCCGGCGAGTGGGCTTGCGCTAGGCGACGCTAGGCAAAGTGAGAGCGTGTCTCGGCAGCGACGGCATGAAGCATGACAGTTATGTGTATTAGTTAGCTCATGATTGTTCAAATGATTGTTCAAACACCCAAAGACGAGTCTTTGTTTGTCTCTCTTGTTTTTGCGCTAGTTAATGTCATCAGACTCAGACTGATGTTTGCAAAGATCGATGTGTGGCGGCCATAAGACCGCACAGAGATCTGTGACCAGTCTGGCGGCTGAGTCGCCGGATGCCAGCGCTGAAAATCATGAAACGTGGAGAGATCGCGCGGAGTCCGCAAGTGTTTCCGCAAGTGATTCCCGACCTCTCCCAAGCTGGAGTTGCTGCTTTTGGGAGACCTCCCAAGCCATGTTGATGCTGGAACGGTTGTTCGGTTGTCGCGGTTGTTCTGTTTCTGCTGCGACGACTTATGGTTATGAGGTCTTTGAAATGTTTTGCTGGCCGCTGTAGCTGTTTGGCATGGTGCACTGGACTGGCAGGAAGCCGAAGGAGAAGAAAGAGAAACCCAAACCTGCAGCCGACAAGGCACTTTGATCCTTGAGGTTTGAGTGAAAGGCTAATTACTGGCAAAAGGATTGTGGATGATTGTGGTTGTTATACTAGAAAAGCATTTGGTCATCGATACTGTGACACGCGCGAGTCCTGCCAGGCTTCAGACAAGCTTACACTCGAGGCACGCTGGTGGTGGCTACTTGGTTCCATGTCCTCTCCACCCCTTCGACCTTGCAGTGCAGCTTGGCAGATCGCATACCAGGGTCAATATATATATATATATATCAGTCTATGCAATACATTATATAGTCGATTCAATAGAGTTCTGTGAATAACTCAAGCAAGCTCTTGTAAGTGCTCTTGTAGCAGGACTTCATGCAAAAACTCGCTTCGAAGAACGGTGTGAAGCAGGAGGAGTGCGCCATGTCCATTGACTTCCTGCACCAGCAACCACGCGTGCTCTTCTATGCTTGCCCTGCAGGTACGTCGCTCCAAGATCAGAGCGAGAATGGGAGAAGCTTCTGGTCTCTGTTGCTGGTCGGATCTTCAACAGGCTTTGAAAGGGGCATGTATGTGACATGTGCATGTGTTTCACCTGCAAGCAACATCTTAAGTGTGCGCGACTGATTCAGAACAGGACCTGTGGAACCGACAATGATGTGGGCTGCATGGGGGAAACACATGGGGTACTTACTTGGGGAACCAGCTTTGTGTGCGTGTCGTTTTGGCCACGAAGCCTTATGAAATGGCATGTGGGGAGACGAGCTGGCACAACATGAGGCGCTCATGGACTGCTTATCCAACCAGTTTTACTTCCCTTGCGTTTCAGGGACTCGACTCAGAGCCGTTTGGTCTTCAGGCAATCAGAAGAGCTGTGAGAGTGGAAATACTTGGTGTTGAATTCTGAAGACATGATTCATGTTTCTAGATCCACTAGGCATCTTGAATATAGTGTGGCCTGGACTTGCTGTAGTGGTTAGGCACGCTTGAGCATGAATTCTGAACTGAATGCAAGTGTGGCCTGGAGCTAAAAGGTGGCTGGGTCAACCCGTCTCTAGAGCTGCCAGCCTTCTTTGGGCCAACTGTTTCATAAGTCTGGTGACGTGGTTTGTACAACTGTGTCCACCTACGAAATGCTGAAATCCATGGTGACAAAGGACCTTGGTGTGTCAGAAACCTTTTGCTCCAGCCAACAACAAAGACCTTCCAGGGTGGCTGACGAAGGCCCCTAAGCCCTGACTTTGCATGAGAGAAAGGGTGATCGCCCCTTCATGTTCACTTTTCTGGTAGAACTTGATGTGCATTCTTGCTTTGTTACATGGCAAACACGAAATTTATTTGCCCAAGACTATGGCAGTTATATAGCCCTGTGTCCTTTCGTCGAAACGCGATTCATCGAACAACAGACATGCTCAGCTTGCAGTGTGCTTTGTCCTCGCTCGGCCGACAGTGACACGACTCACAGCAGCTGTTTTCGCCTCCTCGCTCATGGCAGTCGCGTTCACATGTTGTTGCCATTCTTGAAAGCTAATTCATTGCAGTCAACTGAGCAGCAAGAACCAACACCAGATATCACCAGATTATCCATGTGGAAGTGTCGTGATTCAACTTCTACGACTCTTCCAAGGCGGCATCTCAAGCGTTTCGCGTCTCGCCGGTGATTTTCCCTCGCAAGACGCGATGGCTGGCGTCCGCAATCTTCGGCGGCTGTTCACCGAAACTCAGTTTGGAGGAACTTCTACCGCCTGTCCGTTTGTTGGATTGCCCAAGGTTTAAGGGTTTGAAAGATGACAGTGGGACAAAGCTGGTTCAGTCGTTTTGTGTACATGTGCACGCATTGTGTGGCATACGTTTGTGTCATGGCACACCACATCCAACAGCACCGTTGCTGAGGCCCTCTTCTTCGGCTCGTTGTTCAAGGTCACCTTCGTCTCGAGCCCCTTTCGCCCAACACGCAACCGAACTCGCCTTGATGCACTACCGGAATCTGGAGGTGCGACTTTGGAGGCGCGTTGGGGATGTTAGGGGATTCTGTTCCAACTAGGAGCGTTCGGACGCTACGAACGGGGCTCCTGGCCTTACTAGAAACAAGAAGCTACTAGGGCCTAGGGGCTCCTGGCATCGCTACTAGGAGCAAGGATGCTACTAGGACGCTACTAGGACTCGGTTTGCACTTGAGGAATGATCCTTGAAGTCCCTTGAAGTCCTTTTGGTCCGTGTGAGGCAGAAGGCATCCCGAAGACCAATCCGCAGGGCATCCAGAATCAAATCTGGCAGTGGCGTGGGCAGCGTCTTGTGGCAAGCACGTCATGGGATATATTTTTGTTGGACGACCGTTGTCACTGTGACGAATGTGGTGGATGATGTTTGGATGCTGTGTATGTTCGGCTTACTGTAATAGTTCTCGTCCTGCTAGAAGCCTCGTACCACTCAAGGGGATGAACCTCACTCCCAATCTTCAATTTGGGTGGGTTTCATTTGGCTTCATCCTACATGATGGTATAATTAGTATAGGACCCAGTCAACTTTCTCGACTCTGCATACATTTCAGCGGGGCATTCTTAGAGCTTGGTCAGGCTTGGGAGAGTTTTGTCACGCCAACCCACGCATCCATTGGACTGTGGAGCAGTTGGACCGTCCTTTTCAGGGGACCGTTCAAGCATTTTCCATGTGAAGGAATTCAAAGCGGGGAATGCTTGGCGGAATTCAAAGGAGTCTAATTAGTTGATATTAGTTGTACGACACTGTTTTTTAAGCCACACCTTGTTGCCTACTGTGGTCACCGTTTTGCGAATGGTCGGATCTGCCAAGCAAAAACCGGACCTGACCTGTCGGATCACGTGCCCGATGTGCCGGCGTGAAGCTCCTTTTCCGAAAGCAATCATTGCACGCAGCAGTTCACCAAGAACACTTTGATTCCTCGTGTCGGTTTGTTATCAAGTCCTATCAATAGTATCAGTCTCTTGTTTCAAGACCAAGCCAGCCGTGTGATGACACCAATAGATTCCACCAGAATTTGTGCACTTTCTTCCGCTGCCTGGAGAATGAAGCGCGTCACAAAGTACTGAAGCTGATGTCATCGCTGGAGACCGCCTTACCCTTGACGCACAGTCAAGCAAACCTACCTTCATCGGCCTCTGCCAGTGTGCCTACAATTTTTGGGGCATTGGTTGATGCGGCTTTGGACCTGGAAGAGAACACGGTGCAGGTGTTGGAACAGGCAGCAGAGCTCCAGTACTGCCGTCAATGTGGCGCCGAAGATCCAGGAGCACGCCATGATGAGATTGGGCAATTCTACTGTGACTATTGCTGGCAGTGTTGGGAAGGAACGCCGTCGAAGAAAGCAGTCGAGGTTGCAGAAAAGTTTCCGCGGCCAGAGCCAAGGCTGCACAAAATCTTTCAGATGCCGAAGCTTGGTCAAGGGCATTTATCACCCTTGCACTGTGATTCCTGTTCTTACAAAGTGGTCCCTGAAGACTGTCTTCTCGCTGCCGAACGCTTGACACGTGATGCACCACGTCAACATCCTCCTAGTCAACCACTCGTGTTGCTCTGCCCTTAAATGAACAAACCTATAGTGTATATATAGTTAATATATTGTGTGAAAATGTTGGATTTTGTTGAATTTGTTAAGTGGTGTATATTATACTATAGATGTTTGTCCAACGCTCATTTTCTTTGCAGTTCAAGAGGAAAGCTCAAGAATCCCAGTAGTAAGGCAAGTGGACCACTTAGCCACAGCTAGCTTGAACTGAACAGTCTTTACAAGAAGCTTCCGACAATCTCAGGTTGTGTGGCTGTAGCCTGGAACGCTCTGGCGGTGCCAACGGTCCGGCTGCACCCACCTTGCTGGGCGAACTTTGCAAAAACACTACCTGGCAAGTCGTCGCGGAAAAGTCCTTCCCCATCGAACGGGACGTTGCTCTGTATGTGCCAGGCGTCATGGTGTTCCGGCTCCAGGGCGAAAAAATGCCATTGCCGCGGCCATTTGGAATTGCTGTTCTCGCTGCAGCTCCAAGCACTTGGGCCGGAGAGAATGAATCGGCAGAATTCCAAGCTGCCCTGCTGCACTCAGGCTCTCAAGACAACCTTGCGTCTATTTTAGTCTATAGATAGAAATTGTTGCAGTTCTCCGCCCTTGAAGCATTCCACCAACCCGAATAAAGACCTAGGATCTACAATCTCGCATACATGGGATTATTCAGATCTGCAAGCACCACGAACATGGCAGCCTGGTGCTGGGTGCTTGGGGCTGTGGCGTTAGAAAGCACCCGCCACAGTTGGTCGCTGAAGCATTTAAACAAGCGTTGGACTTGCATTGTGGCTGCTTTTCTGAGGTAGTTTTTGCAATCAAGAATGACCAGAAAGCTGTAGAAGCCTTCCAATCAGTCTTCCAGTCTGATTTTCACTAGGCACTGGCTCCGCTGTTAGGAAAGAGCCGTCTATGATTCGACGTAGCTGTTCGCAGAAGAGGTCTGAGGAGAGCCTGATGTCAGCAAGATCATGATCAGCAAAAAGAGCTCTTGGATCATTGGTCTGGTGGATCAGCAAGACATGTCACCAAACTGCCGGGACTATGCCGGAGTCTTATCCACTAGCCACATCCGCCTTGAGTTTGTTGGCGCACAAGAGAAACCTTAGGTACTTAACCCCTGGAATCCAGGGAAGGTTTTTGTTGGAGTTTAAGAACCTCACTCTGTGAGAAGCACTTGCTGAATGTGCTAGATTTCACTCCTACATTTCATGCAAAGCCTTCTCTCCAAAGAAAAGATCGGACGGGAAACTCTCGAAAGCGAAGGCTCAACTTTACGAGCGGTTGATCATTTGAGATGGCTCGTTTTTCCCCAAATGCCATTGGTGTTTGGGGACGACGAGGGGCTTCTTATATTGGAAACGCACGTCTTTTTTTTGTTCTCTTTGGGTCTCCTTCCTGGCGGCAAGTGACAAGCGTTCACTTACCAAGGCAAATCTGGAAGTGGACGTGTTCCGATTGAATGCTTCATGTGTCATCTTCAATTTGCGCTGCCCCGTTATTTCCATAACTACGATACTTTGCTCTTTGTGGATGGGACATGGCAAAGGCTCACATGATCATTGGTCTTCGAGCTTGAAGTTGAACTGCGCAATCTGGCTTCGGCCATCCCTACAAACGAACCGGTAGCCACTTTTCCAGGACCAGCAGGTACCCTCTAAATGTGGTGTCGTCATGCAAATCGTGGGACCTGATTTGGGGTTCTTGACCTTGGCCAAAAGCTTGCCAGGTACCCAATGTTGAATACCTTGTACCTTAAACAGGATGTCGTTTGATTTTGTGTTTAGGAAATTTGCCATGTTGGACCGCTCTAGCTGCATTTGCCAGCTCAGACAATTTGGAATGTCTGACAGTCACGCGGTGTTCCCACTGAGCCAACATGCTGATACAAGTTTCGGTTTCGTTGCACGACCTTCATCCGTCATGTTTAAAAGTTTGAAGCCCGGCACCATGTGTCAGAGCAGAAACAAGCAGAGGAAGCCTTTAAAGGCTACCGAGTACTGTCATGTTTTTGCGCTCAACTCTAGCAACTTAGGCCACGATTTGTAGCTGACAGCGGTAGTTCTGTTGCCAAGGTATTCGCTATCAAAGCATTGGAGAGGAGAATGATGGACCTAGCGTCCTCTTGGTCCATGGCTTGTGCCTTGGAATCTTATGTTTGCCAGAAACCATGGTCTTGAACCAGAGGACCTCAAAGCGATGACCACCTCGAATGCGGGAACAGGGCAGCTGCGAGTAAGAGTTCCTTTTGCGCAAAAGGCGGCAGTGTGTTTGCTAGCTGGCCAGACCTTTCGTTGAACTTCTTTTGTTGGAAGCATCATGAAGCATTCCGACAGTTCACCATGCCTATCTTGTCTATCCTGTTGCCAAGCAATCTTTGGCGCCATGAGGTTTGTAAACGCTGATCATTGGCGACAGAACATGCCGGCCTTGGCGAAAGCTGGCTTTCGTGTTTTTTTCCATCGACCTGCTGGGCTATGGCTATAGCCTCTCAGCCAGATGGTGAGCGTTGACACAGCCAGATGCGAAAGACAAGACCATGGTGACCATGCCACAACACCTGAGGCTCCAAACCAGACCCCTATGGTGAAGAAGCTCGTGCCATCAACGGAGAGAAGGGCCGCAGGTGAACGGCGGCATTTGGTGTCCACCTCTCATGGAATGTTGGATAGCGTATAGTAACCCAGTGCGTCAGGAGTTCATCTTGGGTTTTATAAACTGAGTGAAAGTGTAAGTTTGAGTTTGTTTTTTTGCTCTAGAAATTGCCCAAACTTGCGGTGTTGAGGACCCGTTGAACCGGGTCGCTGACTGATTGTTGGTCCCGTGCAGGTTGGGCTCCCCGAAAGCCAACTTGGGCACTGCCTGGGGTGGAGAGCGAAGAGACGTCGAGGTGCCCTTGGAGCATCCATTGGGATCAGCCTCTCAGCGAATCGTGAACGTGTTGGCCGTGTTGGTGAAGATATTATATGCTTGCTTTGGAATGTATTGAAAATTCCTTTGCAGAGCCTATATAGAGGAAACCAATCGACAGCGTTCATACTGATGAGACAAAACCACAAAAAAGGCTCTTGCTAAGAACGGACAAGCTCAGGTCTACAATTTCTACACTTGGAGTGAAGAGATTCGAGACTTTGCGCGGGAGATCATTCAAGCCGGCCCAAAGGGTGACTTGTCCAAGCCCAGATTCATTCAGTTCTGATTCCTTTCCTGGAGTAACTGGTTGAGTTCAACTCAACCAAGTAATCCATTGTCCCCCAAGGTTTACTCCTGTCATTCAGTGTGTTCCTAAGAGCCATGATGGCGTGCGCCCAGGTGTGGCTCTGGTGGCCAATTCCATCGGCTCGATTTCAGGCTGCGCACTTGCAGCGTGAAGATCTCTCCAAAGAGACAACAGAATATCATACAGTACCCACTATACAGGTTGGTTTTGACCCGGTGAAGATGTGCTTCAAAACGTGTGAAGTGTGTATGGATGATGTCGAAGCGGATAAAGTCGAGTTCCGCAACTGCGCAGGATTCCGCAACTAGGATTCCGCAACTGTTTGGTCGGATTCCGCAACTGGGATTCCGCAACTGGGATTCCGAAACTAGGATTCCGCAACTAGGATTCCGCAACTAGAATTCCGCAACTAGGATTCCGCAACTAGGATTCCGAAACTAGGATTCCGCAACTGTCAAGATTCCGCAACTAGGATTCCGCAACATTGTGGACTCCCTCACTAGGATTCCGCAACTTTGTGAATGATGAGGGACACGATGGGGACAGGGGGTGTTGGGGGGTGGGGGGGGTTGGGTGGGGGGCTCATGACGTTGGTTTGGATGTGCTTCGAAGGTGATGTCACAGGCACACACGCTATCGCATGATGTGGAGATCACCAGTTGCAAGTTTCAGAAGGCAAGTTGCAGAATCTGACTTTCCAGTTTCAGAATACCAGTTGCAGAATCTGACTTTCCAGTTTCAGAATACCAGTTGCAGAATCTGACTTTCCAGTTTCAGAATACAAGTTTCAGAATCCCAGTTTCAGAATCCTAGTTTCAGAACCCCAGTTTCAGAATCCTAGTTTCAGAACCCCAGTTTCAGAATACCAGTTTCAGAATCCAAGTTTCAAAACCCTAGTTTCAGAACCCCAGATTCAGAACCCTAGTTTCAGAATCCGACCGATTAGTTTCCGAATCCGGCTCTAACCATGTCGAAGCACAACTTTTTTGGTATCCTGCCAGCACAATAATCTTGTCAAAGTTCCGCTGTGTCAATCCACCAGCGGCCCAACCCCCAATCCTGGTCACAGCAGTTGTGATATCATTTCACATATCCTTTGACGCTTGGAGGTTTGCAGGCTGCTCTGGACGAGCAAGATCTCTTTAGCGGCTTGATGATTCTCAATCCAAACTTCCGGGACTCTTGGCCAGCTTGCTTGCAGATGTAGTAGTTGATCAAAAGGTCGACATTAGGCCTAGGTTCATTGAGATCCCTTCTATGTTGTTCGCAAAAGTTGTTTTTCGAGTTCGCAAAAGTAAAGATGTTTCGAAAGATCTGCGAGAGATTGGTATGTGGAAACAACCAAACCATGGAGAACAGCCCCCGCGAAAGGTAAACATGGAGTTCGCGAAAGATTCGCGAAAGTAAAGATCTTTTGCGAAGAATGGCGTTTCCGTAAGAAGGTATTTAGATCAACCAGCTTCAACCACCATGTGCAGTGTAGAAATCTATAGAAAGATCTCTCATGCGTTTCGTTGCGGCGTAGGTGACACCCCTTCTTCGCTCTCCTCAGCTCAGGAGTTGCACGTGGCAGAGCAACCGCCATTGATCAATCCGCTGGTCTGCTACTCAGAGCTCTATCATTTCCGCAGCTAGTCTTTGGATGCCTTTGGCTGAAGTCCTACATACTTGAATCTTGAATATGATACAGATGAGCAATCGGCCTGTAAAGAAACTTCCTTCGCGCATTTTGCCAATATGGAGAGTGGTAAGTTTGATGAAAAGCACACAAGATTCATCCAGATTCCAGGTATTTCAAACCATCGCGACAGAAACTCTGACATCCCATTGACTCATTCATATTGACTCATTGGGAGGTCTCTGCCATCCAGGGCTGGCTTCGCGACAATGGGCAGCCGTTGTTCGATTTCCTGGCCAAGCCTGACACGGTGAAGCAGATCCTGAAGGAGCGGGGCGCCCGTTTGGGGCCACCGTAAACGGCCCGCTTGGGCTCCAAACAGACGGCTTGATTGGGCTGGTGTTTTTCAAGATGTCCAGTCAAACATCCGGGCCATGTCTGAAACGGCGATATTAAGAAACAGACACGGCCTGTTCCTTTATTTATGTGTTCTTCCTTTGTGCTTTTGCTGTGGATATTGGGCAATAGAAAGGTCGTTGAGGTATAAAGAGATTGTCTCGAGGCGGCAGGTGCAGGCTGCGCATCAGTGAACAAAACTTATTCAGTCTTATTCAACAGGCACTGTGCCAACCTTATCCCTTGAGAAATGGCAGAAAAAAAAACCTTGCAGGAGCCATACCACGATCCGGAGACGGTGACCGATGAGTTGGTGGACGTGCTCCTCACGCCCTTGCTCATCAAAGGCATCAAACGGCAAACTCAATTTGTCACCAGCAGTACCCGCGGAGAGAAAAAACAACTTTACCACCAGATCAAAATATGCACGAAGGTTCGGCGACTGTGGTCTTCGATACTTTGTCATATTCTGCTGGGCCTTTGCCAGAGCAGTGTTTTGGTGGCAAGCTTTGTGGAGGAAACTTGAGAAAACCCGTTCTTTGTGGTCAATACAGACATTTGCTTGATGCTTGTTTGTTAGAAGTTGGAAGTTGGAAGCCTTTGGTGGTGTTAGCATGACCAACTCAGGCTTTTGGCAGATCCAGGCCTATCCAAGCTTCCAGTGTGGGTTACGAAGCTGCAAGTGAAGTATGTGTTGATTAGCTTCACGTGTTTCCATCATTTGAGCCCTAAAAATTAATTTGATTAGAGCCACTAGCGTGACCGAGGTGTGTTTGGGTGAGAAGGACCCTTGGACGCCACTGGACCGAGTGCGCGCACTGGATCAATATCCACCTGTCCAACGTGTTGATGTGCTTCCAGGCAGGCGAGGGTTGGAGAAGCATTTGTTACTGGACTCCGTGAATCCACACAGAAGGGCTCGGTTCTGCAAAGACATTTACTCCATGCGTGGGAGCTTCTCCAAAGCCTCCTTGAAAATTCCTGCTTGTGGTCGAAAGGGTTCCTTGGGTTTCATTTAAACTGTTGCAGGTATTGGTCATTGCCCCCATGATGAATCTCCGGAAATTGTTAATCCGCTCTTGATTGATTTCTTGAAATCTGTACATCAGAAACAACTCGAAGCATCAATGGCCTAAAGACATTATTGAGATATATAAATTACTATATATATATATGTATATCAATTAATTAGGGTAGAATTGGCTCAATTTAGGTGTCAATACATACAAAATGTGTTGAAATTTGGTTAATTAGAATTGTGCTATAATATTTTAAATAGAATTGAAATATGATCAGGAAATTAAGGAAAATCTAAATTATAAATATATATAGATAATTATTTATTCATAATATTGAATTAATATGTTTGATTGGATTAAATTACGAAAGGTAGTCTTTTAGGGAATATGTTGAATTTGGTTTGCGAAATAGATATGGTTGTGTTTTTGCGGATTTAATTATTAATAGATTAATTTAATTCTTATTTGTTTGGAATTTATTTTTACATAGATTTATGATTCTTTTTATCGTAATATTGATTATTTCAATCATTAGATGATAAATAATGTTTAAAAGTAGTTAAATTAATGAAATATATTATTTGGATTGAAAAGCATTTTAGATATATATTTATTATGGATATATATATATTTTTGTTTTTTTTATATATTTATGTTATAATAATTAAAAATTAAATAATTGGATATGATTCTTCGAGATTGGTTGGATGGCAGTGTTGAATGTGCGTCTTTGTGATGATAAGTGCTTGACACTCGGGGGTGTTGTTGCGTAAAGGAGGGCGCAAAGTGTTGCGAAATAATTTCTACGATTGCAATCTAAATATATTATATTTCTATTTTCTATATAAATTTGATTTGAATAAGTTAACTAATTGTTGGATTCGATTTTTATTTTCTTTATTTATATATAATATTTTCTATATTTTAAAGGTAGTATTTTGGGGCTTCTCTTTTTATATTTTTTATGAAATGAAAAGAAAATAAATATGTTGAAATATAATATGTTTATTAAATTTAATATAAATTGATAAATTTCTTTATTAATATTGGATTTTGATTATTAATTGGAATTGATTTTTGAACGATCTTCTTGACGTTGATATTTATAATAGAATTTATTTTTATTCTTAAGATTATAGGGAATTTTTTTGCGAATATTGCCGATCTATATTCTATTCTATTATTGATTGCCCAATAAATTTCCCTCTCCCATGGTGTTTTTGTGCTCTTGGAGGCCAAACAAACGAAGCATTATCCATATTGCGTTGTTGTCTGGCGTATTTGTTCAATGGCTTGTATAGCAATCTAATTTGTTTAAAATCAGGGTACTAATCTCTCATGCCTAGGTGTTGCATTTATGCAACCGCCTTTTGTCCCAAATGAAATTGCATACATATAGCTACAAGCCCAATGCCAGTTGTTTGATATCCCCAATGCTTCATCTCATTTCATCCACATTGGAAGTTCCATTTTCCTATGTTCTCTAGCTATATACATTGGATATCTTAAGCCATAAAATCAAGACATTCTTCCACACTCCACCATTGAGACCATACAATATAGGTATCCACCCTCACCACATAGAGCCTGAATCCCCCATTCCTTCTCCGTATTCTGATATGCAATGATACAATTGGCATGGTTCTGATCTGTCAGATCTCTCATTGAGTTGTTGCAAAAATATTAGTTGCTAGCTTTCATGATTCCCATACAGATGTCCATCAACCATCATCTATCAATAAATTCAGGGCATCACATCATACATCATCAGATCATCACCTCTATGAGGGGGATCTTGTCTCCAAGAATGCGCCCTCAATCTCCAGTAACTGGGTCTGCCGGACTTCTCCCGGGGGGGGGGGCGAAAAAAACAAGATAAATGTTCATGGAATTGGACAATCAATATTTTTTTTGTTTGGCGCCACCCCCGCGGGAGAAGCCCGGACCTAGGCCCAATTGCTGGAGATTGAGGACTCATTGAGATTGGAGGTCTTGGAGACCAGATTCCCCTCATAAAGGAGATGATGTGATGATGTATGATGTGATGTTGTGGACTTGTTGATAGATGATGATTGATGGATTTCTGCGTGGGAATCATAGAGCTACTATTTTTGCAAAAATTTGATGATAGATTTGACAAATTACAAATCGATATTTTTGCTAGACACGTTCTTCTTAACAGCCAACATTTTCTATATTATAGGTTATTTGTATTATCATAAAGGAATTGCCATTATGCCCAAAGACGTATATATACCAATCTAATCCATGAACCAATTGTCAAATCGGGAACAAAAATTCAGTTCTTTCAACATCACGGGGGGTATCAAATTGCCGCAATCAAAGTTATTTGGGACAATATTCAGTCCATAGAGTGCGAATATTGCGATCAATTTAGTCTATGTTTATATCGCAATTTTTGCGCATATTCGTGCGAATCATGTCCGTGCTATTGAAATCAGAATTGATTATACATATTTTGCCTGATTGACTCTTACCACGCAACAACCCGATCAAATTGCACATATTCGACTTCAATTGATTCGTATAGGGTCATTTATAGATCCTTCCTATACGGCATGTAATCCAAATCTATATCGATGGAATATATGACCGATTATAGAATTAAAATTGTTGCAAAGCAGCCTGGGCTGCAGTGCGTCAAATTGAGACCAAATCAGATGATCCATCAATTAAGGTTTTCAATATTTTGTAAGTTTCGGTAGCAATACATACAAAATGTCTTGAAATTTGGTTAATCTTTTAAATAGAATTGAAAAATGATCAGGAAATTAAGGAAAATCTAACTTCTAAATATATATAGATAGTTATTTATTCATAATATCGAATTAATATGTTTGATTTAATTAAATTACGAAAGGTAGTCCTTTAGGGAATATGTTGAATTTGGTTTGCAAAATAAATATGGTTGATTTTCCGATTTAGTTATTGATAGATTATTTTAATTCTTATTTGTTTGGAATTGAGTTTTACATAGATCTATGGTTTTTTAATCGTAATATTTAAATAGTAATATTTAGAACTAAATAATATCAGATAATGAAATATTTTATTTGGATTGAAAAGTGTTTTAAACATGTTTCTATTAGTAATATAATAAGGAATTATAATTGTGATATATGAAATTAGATGTGTATTTGTTTGTTTGCTTTTTATTTATTTTTTTGAAAATATTTTTAAGTTATATTAATCGAAAAATGAGAGAGTTCGAAGTTATGTGGGTATGGTTTTTATGTATTTTTATTATATTATTCTTAGATTTTGTTATAATCTGAAATAATTTCTACGATTGCGATCTAGCTATATTGTTGTATGTTTATTTCTCATACAAATCTTTTTTATGTTTTAAATATTTTCTGGATCCGATTTTATCTTTCCTTATTTATAAGCATTCTTTTTATTTTAAAGGTAGCATTTTTTGGGGCTTCTGCTTCAATATATTTTATGAAATGGAGAGAAAATTGTTATTTTGAAATATAATGTGCCCATTAGACTCAATATAAATTGATAAATTTGCTTAATAATTTTGGATTTGGATTATTAATTGGAATTGTTTTTTGTACGACCTTCTTGACGCCTATACCCATCATAAGGTTTATCTTTATTCTCAAGGTCATAGGGAACCATTCTGCGACTATTGTCAATTTATATCCTGTTCTATTATTGGTTGCCCAGCAAATTTCCCTCTCACATGGTGCCCACGTGCTCTTGGAGGCCAAACAAACGAAACACCATCCATATTGCGTTGTTGTCTGGCGCATTTGCTCAACAGCTTGTTGAATAGCAATACATTTTGTTCAAAGTCAGGATACCAATCTCTTATGCCCAGGTGTTGCATCTATGCAGTCGCCTTTGGTCCCAAATGAAATTGCATACATACAGCCACAAGCCCAATGCCAGCTGTTTGATACACCCAATGCTTCATCTCATCTCATCTCATTTCATCCACATTGGAAGTTCCATTTTCCTATGTTCTCTAGCTATATACCCATAAAATCAAGACATTCTTCCACACTCCACCATTGAGACCATACAATATAGGTATCCACCCTCACCACATAGAGCCTGAATCCCCCATTCCTTGTCCATATTCCGATATGCAATGATACAATTGGCGTGGTTCTGATATGTCAGATCTCTCATTAAGTTGTTGCAAAAATACTAGTTGCTAGCTTTCATGATTCCCACACAGATGTCCATCAACCATCATCTATCAATAAATTCAGGATATCACATCATACATCATTAGATCATCACCTCTATGAGGGGGATCTTGTCTCCAAGAATGAGCCCTCAATCTCCAGTAACTGGGTCTGCCGGGCTTCTCCCGGGGGGGGTGGCGCCAAACAAAAACAAAATTGATTGTCCAATTCCACGAACATTTATCTTGTTCTTTTCGCCCCCTCATAGATGTGGTGATGTGATGATGTATGATGTGATGTTGTGGACTTGTTGATAGATGATGGTTGATGGATTTCTGCGTGGGAATCATGAGAGCTACTATTTTTGCAAAAATTTGATGATAGATTTGACAAATTATAAATCGATATTTTTGCTAGACACGTTCTTCATAACAACCAACATTTTCTATATTATAGATTATTTATATTATCATGAAGGAATTGCCATTATGCCCGAAGACGTATATACACCAATCTAACCCATGAACCAATTGTCAAATCGGGAACAAAAATTCAATTCTTTCAACATCACGGGGGGTTATCAAATTGCCGCAATCAAAGTTATTTGGGACAATATTCAGTCCATAGAGTACGAATATTGCGATCAATTTAATCTACGGTTATATCGCAATTTTTGCGCATATTCGTGCGAATCATGTCCGTGCTATTGAAATCAGAATTGATTATGCATATTTTGCCTGATTGCCTCTTCCCACGCAACAACCCGATCAAATTGAACATATTCGACTTCAATTGATTC
This sequence comes from Durusdinium trenchii, assembly GCA_963970005.1. Taxonomy (NCBI): domain Eukaryota; class Dinophyceae; order Suessiales; family Symbiodiniaceae; genus Durusdinium; species Durusdinium trenchii. The sequence goes on from CAXAMN010021374.1 coordinate 1,002,159, forward strand.
GTATAGGGCCATTTATAGATCTTTCCTATACGGCATGTAATCCAAATCTATATCAATGGAATATATGACCGATTATAGAATTAAAATTGTTGCAAAGCAGCCTGGGTTGCAGTGCGTCACAAATTGAGACCAAATCAGATGATCCATCAATTAATGTTTTCAATTTTTTGTAAGTTTCGGTGTCAATACATACAAATGTCTTGAAATTTGGTTAATCTTTTAAATAAAATTGAAAAATGATCAGGAAATTAATAAAAATTTAAATTATGAATATATATAGGTAACTATTTATTCATAATATCGAATTAATATGTTTAATTGAATTAAATTACGAAAGGTAGTCCTTTAGGGAATATGTTGAATTTGGTTTGCAAAATAAATATGATTGGTTTTCCGAGTTAATTATTGATAGATTATTTTAATTCTTATTTGTTGGAATTGAGTTTTACATAAATCTATGGTTTTTTAATCGTAATATTTAAATAGTAATATTTAGAACTAAATAATATTAGATAATGAAATATTTTATTTGGATTGAAAAGCGTTTAAATATGTTTCTATTAGTAATATAATAAGGAATTATAATTGTGATATATGAAATTAGATGTGTATTTGTTTGATTGTTTTTATTTATATATATTTTTGAAAATATTTTTAAGTTATATTAATCAAAAAATGAGAGAGTTCGAAGTTATGTGGGTATGGTTTTATGTGGTTTTATTATATTATTCTTAGATTTTGTTATAATCTGAAATAATTTGAACGATTGCGATCTAGATATATTGTTGTATATTCATGTCCCATACAATTTTTTATGTTTTAAATAATTGCTGGATCCGATTTTATCTTTCTTTATTTATAAGTATTCTCTTTATTTTAAAGGTAGCATTTTTTGGGGCTTCTGCTTCAATATATTTTATGAAATGGAGAGAAAATTGTTATTTTGAAATATAATGTGCCCATTAGACTCAATATAAATTGATAAATTTGCTTTGTAATATTGGATTTGGATTATTAATTGGAATTGGTTTTTGTACGACCTTCTTGACGCCTATACCCATCATAAGGTTTATCTTTATTCTCAAGGTCATAGGGAACCATTCTGCGAACATTGGCAATTTATATCCTATTCTATTATTGGTTGCCCAGCAAATTTCCCTCTCACATGGTGTCCATGTGCTCTTGGAGGCCAAACAAACGAAACACCATCCATATTGCGTTGTTGTCTGGCGCCTTTGTTCAATGGCTTGTTGTATAGCAATACAGTTTGTTCAAAGTCAGGATACCAATCTCTCATGCCCAGGTGTTGCATCTATGCAGCCGCCTTTGGTCCCAAATGAAATTGCACACATACAGCCACAAGCCCAATGTCAGCTGTTTGATACACCCAATGCTTCATCTCATCTCATCTCATTTCATCCACATTGGAAGTTCCATTTGCCTATGCTCTCTAGCTATATACCCATAAAATCAAGACATTCTTCCACACTCCACCATTGAGACCATACAATATAGGTATCCACCCTCACCACATAGAGCCTGAATCCCCCATTCCTTGTCCATATTCTGATTTGCAATGATACAATTGGCATGGTTCTGATATGTCAGATCTCTCATTAAGTTGTTGCAAAAATACTAGTTGCTAGCTTTCATGATTCCCACACAGATGTCCATCAACCATCATCTATCAATAAATTCAGGACATCACATCATACATCATCAGATCATCTCCAAGAATGAACCCTCAGTCTCCATTAACTGGGTCTGCCGGGCTTCTCCCGGGGGGGGGGCCGAAAAAAATGTTCATGGAATTGGACAATCAATTATATTTTTTTTTGAGCCACCCCCCCGGGAGAGGCCCGGGCCCAGGCCCAATTGCTGGAGTTTGAGGACTCATTGAGATTGGAGGTCTTGGAGACCAGATTCCCCTCACAGAGGAGATGGTTTGAGGATGTATGATGTGATGCTGTGGATTTGTTGATAGATGATGGTTGATGGATTTCTGCGTGGGAATCATGAGAGCTAGTATTTTTGCAAAAATTTGATGAGAGATTTGACAAATTATAAATCGGTATTTGTCGCGATTGGTTTATATTATGAAATTATATGTTGTATGTATTTTTATGATTATGTCCAATCGTAAGTGTAAGAAAAATATTGTTATATATATATTAGCAATTTATAGGTCCGGTGATATTATAATTGAATATATTTGTTTAATTAGATATATTTAAAGTATTAATTTATATCTATTTATATGATATTAATATTGTTAGTCTTGTTTTTAATATATTGATTATACATTTTATAATTTCATATATATATTTTTTTTGAATCCAATGATTTCAAATTGATTTTAAGTAAACATAGAAACGGGGAATAAATCTTCCGTATTAGAGTTGATATTTTTAAAGTATGATAAAAGAATATAAAAAAATATAATATATATATATATAATTCTAGATATATACGAAATTATTATTTCTCGCAGAGGATATCGATATAGAGATTATTAAAATGACCTCTAAAAGCTTTTGTTGCATACTATAATATTCTAAAAATATATTCTTGGGTTGTTTTAAAGATAGAAACCAATCTATCAAATAATATCTGTTCTGGCTGCCGAAGATGTAATTGTTTCTTCCCGAGAAAGATTGCAAAATTTAGACGTCCGTATGATCCTTAGAATTCTTTGCCGTAAAAAAAGGCAAATCATTGGAAAAACTTATTTTGTAGGGTTAAGACGTTTTGCTACGAATGCATTAATAGGGCATCAGAAATATACGTCTTCATTCTTGACCATGTAATACCTGCTCGACCGGAATATGGATATTCTTTTCTATGATATTGTATCCGAATTTATTGCATAAAGGAATTGGCATTATGAAGGCGCCTATACACCAATCTAATCCATGAATCAATTGACAAATCGGGAACAAAAATTCAATTCTTTCAACATCACGGGGGGTATCAAATTGCCGCAATCAAAGTTATTTGGGATAATATTCAGTCCATAGAGTACAAATATTGCGATCAATTTAGTCTACATTTATATCGCAATTTTTGCGCATATTCGTGCGAATCATGTCCGTGCTATTGAAAT
>CAXAMN010021374.1:1005271-1058463 GCA_963970005.1 Durusdinium trenchii
TGATTCGTATAGGGCCATTTACAGATCCTTCCTATACGACATGTAATCCAAATTTATATCGATGGAATATATGACCGATTATAAAATCAGCATTGTTGCAAAGCAGCCTGGGTTGCAGTGCGTCAAATTTAGATCAAATTAGATGATCCATCAATGATCGATCTTCTAGTGATCACCAATCACATAATCAGATGCAATCCATCCGGGAAATATATATTGTTAGCAAGTTGGCTTGATCCCATTACGTGCGTGCCCAAGTGCGTCATCATAAAGGAATTGTCATTATGCCCTAGAGACCTATACACCAATCTAATCCATGAATCAATTGTCAAATCGATATCAAAAATTCACTTCTTTCAACATCACGGGGGGTATCAAATTGCCGCAATCAAAGTTATTTGGGACAATATTCAGTCCATAGAATGCGAATATTGCGATCAATTTAGTCGATATTTATATCGCAAATTTTGCGCATATTCGTGCGAATCATATCCGTGCTATTGAAATTATAATTGATTATGCATATTTTGCCTGATTGCCTCTTACCACGCAACATCCCCTTCAAATTGCACATATTCGATTTCAATTGATTCGTATAGGGCCATTTATAAATCCTTCCTATACGGCATGTAATCCAAATCTATATCGATGGAATATATGACCGCTTATAGAGTCAAAATTGTTGCAAAGCAGCCTGGGTTGCAGTGAGTCAAATTTAGATCAAATCAGATGATATATCAATTAATGTTTTCAAAATGTTGTAAATTTCGTACATGAAAGGAATTCAGACTAATAATAGAGGGCAATTAGAATCTATTATCTAGGTCTCAGAATTCTATGTTCGTCAGATCCCGCGCCCTTTGGTTGATATTTATACAATTTGCATTCTTATATTCAATATATTCCAGACGTTTAGTGCCTATGAATTTTTTCCAAAAATATATCAATTAGGTCGATTTAATATTAGAATTTCGCATATCATAGATCATAGGACCTGGTACGCTTCCAAGCTGGAAAAAATTGAATCCCATCGAATTTGTAATGATGCCCGGAATATTCAATATTGGGGAATACCCAATCGATGAAACCACGCAAATCATAAGCAAACAAGATTTTGACGCTTTCCGGCATGCAACAGGTGCCATATATATATAATACAAGACAAATGTCGGTTTTATTGCATATATTTCGTTGTCTATTGGCATCTTAAAAACCTTCAATCTAATCTAAAAAGATAAAGAAGATGGGGAAATAAGGCATATGCAAATATTTGATGATATTTTCTCTATAAAACAACTTCTCTACCACTCGCAAACTGAAGGACCATCATGGAAACTTTCGGGTGCTCTCCATAAGGTAATTGCATATGTATACCCTGCAGGCATATGTATACCCTGCAGGGGCACACATTGCATATAGTATTTTTTTACAAAATTTGTCGTGGCGCCATCCAGACCTCCCATATCGAAAATGAATTATGGAATTATTTGATATAAATCTAAGGTTAATTTCTCATTATTCGCAAGGCAATGTATGCCAATATGGATCAAATTTTGAAAAAAAAACAGTCAGCCCATCCTTTTGATTTCTCGTCTCCGGAAAGATCATTATACACAAATCCGAAAATCGAAATCTTTGGCATCAAGCCATTTGTGCCGAATTTAATTTGACCATTTCTGGGTGAGGAGCTACCGCCTGATTTTCCGTTTTCCACATGCCATAACTTGTATTAACGGATGAAGAAGTATATTCGTATAAAAATTTCCTCGTTCCGATAAATTTTGATTAATAAATTAATACCTTGAGTGCCCGAGAGTTATTCGTAGGTTGATCAGGGGATATATATCAATTAACCAGGCGGTTTTCGTATTGCATGTGTTTTTACTGATTTGCATAAAAAATAAACCTATGGTACCTTTGTATGGGGAAGGACCGCGAGGTGCGTGTAGATTGGCGCAAGTTGTATGGTAATCTAAAGTCGACTGTTCGTGATAAGAATAAGCGATTTAATATCGAAATGCAGATTTCGTGGCAGGCAAAACATTTTATTGAACCTCGAGTCATGACAGGTACAGCATTTTGTGAGCCTCAATGCACAGATTTCGTGGAAATCCTCGAAATGCGCATCAATTTGTGAACCTCGAACAACGATTTCCTAATAGGCACAGCACTTTAGGAACCTCAAAAACAATTTATTAACCTCCAAGTGCAGATCTCGTGGCAGGCGCAGCATTTTGTGAACCTGGAAATGCAGATTTCGTGATAGGCACAATACTTAGGGAACCTCAAAATGGAGGTTTCATGGTAGGCATAACATTTTGGGAACCTCGAAATGCAGATTTCGAGGCAGGCGCAGCACTTTATGAACCTCCAAGTGCAGATTTCGTGGCAAGCCCAACATTATATAAACCTCCAAATGCAGATTTCGTGGTAGGCACAGCGCTTTGTGAATCTCGTGGTAGGTGCGAGACTTTGTAAATCTCGATAGCATCTTCTATTCTCAAATAGTCATTCCCATTTTCATTTATTCATTCCCATGTTCACTCTTTTATTCTCTCATTCCCACTCTTTCACTCTCAGTCACACTCATAACGCCCACACTCGCTCTCATTCACACTCACTCTCACTCATTCACTTATTCAATCACTTGATGTGTGGTCTGGTGACTGTATTCTCATATGAATTCTTTCTAAATTTCTATAGACCTCTGAAATTCAAGTCTATTCTTAGATATATAACCTCCAAATCGCTTTCCCGACCTCTAGATTTCTGTATCGTTCTCATTCTCACTCGATACGCACTCACTCAGCACTACCATCACCACGATCTCTACCTTCATCACCTCTCTCCCAATGCATCTAGATCTCCAGACCTTCTGCTACTATACCTCTAGACCTCACACACACATTATTTGGGATCTCTTGCCGGGATAATGCTTTTAAAACCTAAAAGCTAGGGGGTATTAGGATGCATCATAGGGAATTGGCTTCTTTAATACAATGGTTATTTAATGCTTTTTCGGGATTAAGAAGCCCTCTTCCACGTAGCGCTACAAAGTTTGGATATGCAAAGGTTTCGGTTTGATGTGATTCCGGCCGCGTATTTAGGGCGACTTAAGCGGTCGTACGAGAGAGCTTGTTATCGCGCCTTTCAATCTGGATTTATGTTTTATCGTGGTGAGTCTTTTTGATGTTGATATCCAATGACGATTCAAGGAATTCTAACCAAAATTTCCAACGTAATAGATTTATTCCATTACCATCGATCCTTGTGATTGTTTCTTCCTGATTTAGCTAGTTGCCTTTCTTTGCTTACATGCCCAGTCGGGGCACCCGGATTTATCTTTCGATTTGTATTGGATCAGTGCAAGCACGTCCGCGACCTGTGTCATATCCATCAACATGGGTCATTGCAGGGCATGCATGGAGGCCTCCGGGTCATATTGGATATGAAGAAAATTTTTAATATAATGAATCGGAAATTTGTATTACGATCATTCGACATCTATAGATTAGACCCTATTTTACTTGGTCTTATTCACTCATGGTCAATTCGACACAAATATTGTATTCTCTTTAAGGATCTCATTGGTTACGCGGCAACCTGCGGCGGCATTAAACAAGGGTCCAAGGATATTCCGTTTTTGTGGGATCCTAACATGAATTCTATTCTGTTGGATCTGTAAGCCAGATATTCATCGCGATGGCTCCATGAACACATAGTGGTTTATGCAGACGACGTCCATCTATGACGGCATTGATGTTTGTATTTGCGTCCCAGGATTATGGCTAAAAGATCTATTTACCCGCCTAATATCATTGAATGAATCCCTGGCAAGAGCAGGGCATTGTGGCCAAGCCGCTCCGACAAATGATGTTCTTCAACGTGGTCGAAGAGCTTGTAATCCGGACAAGCTTCCATTCGTCTTAAACAAACGCGAATGATCAAGGCCCTGCAATCCAAACAAATGTAATTACTTCCGATGGGAGCATCAGGCCAAATCCCTGAAATCTTCTATCAACTCAGCGGATGTTGCAGCCATTGTCCAGAGGATTCAATAGGTAGGGAGTCAGGCGGAACTCATCCATCACTTCTTAGCCCTCATGTCCCTGCAAGAGGACAAGCTCCCTACGAATGCAGCGGCGGTGAGCCCCTTTCATTGCGGAGCGCGACCTCTCAGGAATTCTTCGATTTTCTATTGAAATTAGTAGGTAATGGGTTAGTTCAATTCATTATGATTCGTTTCCAGCAGTCGATCTTACAGCGGTCCCCATTGGCCCAAGCAGTGGCCTAACGCCTGAGGAGATGAGCAATTCTCTGCTCCAGATGTGCCTTGGCAATCCTGACAATGATTGCTTCTTCAATGCAATATCGATTGCAGAATTGGGTGCATGTTATATGAACCTGAATCTTGAATGGGACCAGCTTGGCGCCTAATTCTTGAGATCCTCCGCAAAGCACCTCAGATTCTTTGGAACAACTTTTGACCAGATAACATAATCATCATAATTTCGGGGCATAACATGATGCTGCCGAATTTGCAGAATGGCTACGCCTTGACATAGCAACGTCACACCTTGGGGATTTGAATCAATCGCCTTGCTGGGAGGCACGATTCGAAGGTTCCATCGAAGAGAGGGAATTGATTTGAGGGTAAAAGATTGATCCGTGCATCTTGCAAGATTTAATGAATGGTTGGCCTCGATAGGGACCCTATCAATATGATTTCATGAATCTTGTCACCAACGTGTGCCTCCAATTGAAAAAATTGCCAGATGTTGATCAAGGATCGAAAGATGCCGTTCGTTGGAACCGATAATAGATTCGATTTGCATGCTTCACATATTGCATCGGTTAGATCATATTCTGGAAGGATATTGAATGGATTGCTAGAATCATGCAACGAGGTGAGAAATACCGCAATAAGCACTACTAAGCCTGCATTCGACCAGCAGGCAATCGTTTCATATACAAGGAATATATCATTTAAATCAAGATATCAAATACGATTAATAAGTTTGTTTGCACAAGCCGCCTAAACATAGTATAACCAATTATTGGTCCAAAGCCCAACACGGACGAAAGATTTCTTTCCATCGGAAATAAATGAAATACAATATATTTATAATTAAATAACATTTAACGAAAAATTATAGATTTAGATCTAAATAATTTCAAAAAAATAAATATTGCTACGAATATTACGGATTGGGGTGCGATCGAGTAAAACTACGCTGATTTTTGAAGCAAAATATTCGAAATAATCGGATTATTTCTTACATTTTCGCCTTTTCATTTTTCGTCTTGGTTCCTCCATAATTGGTTTACGGCTTCCGTCGCGATCCGGATCCCCCCCCAAATAATTAGATTATTTTACATATTTCGATTTTCAATTACCAGAAATAATGCAAATATTTTATATATTTTGCTTTCGTCTCGGGGCATATACTACTAAGCAATTCCGCTACGTTTGGACGCCGTCGGTCGCGGATTCGAATCCCGCATGATCCACCACAGACAACCTTAATTCACTTTAAATTTCTTCGTAGCGCCCGTCCTTGGGACCACATTTCTCATTTCGTTCCTACGTGCTCTTTGAGCATTTCTTGGACGCGTGCGTCAGCGCTTTTCATTGTAAGGTTCGGACGCTCGCGCGAGGGAATAAGGCCTTACCATGATACTTTATGTTTAATAGCTATACGCGTGAGCGCATCGCAAATTTAACATTTATATTTGATGCTTTGACAGAATGCATTTGTGTGGCAAGATTGCATTGATAAAGCTTCAATTTGTTTGATGCTTTGAAAGATTTTGCATTTGATTGGCAACACTGCATTGATCTATTTTCGCCTTGCATCTTTTGACATACATACACATATGTGCATTATTCATTCTGGCTTGTTGTGATTGCGCCGATCATTTGTTCCATGTTCTGAAGGACCTTCTGCTCGAGTTGCCTTTTGCAACTTGAAAAAATTGGTCTTGGCATTGTTGGCAAATACGAGACAGTTTGGTGTAAACAAATATTATTATTATCAGATTATACGGGATTTTTTTGCAAGCATCATGGACATCGCACAATATTGTGTGTATATTGGAGACAATTTCTTATACAGAAATATTATGAAAGGAAAGAATTTTCTTTGCAAGCACGAATTGGGTTTTCTCAAAATTGATGGTGCCCTAATCAGCTCGACTTTCAATTCTTTACCATAGTAGTCCTGCTCCTGCAGCCATTTTGCCACTTGCGTGTGGCCCGGCAGAGGCGCAGCTGCTTCCGGGGATCCCAATCTTGAAGTCATAAATAGCCGAAATAATTCTAGGCACGGGGCATATTCGCGATATGAATTTTGCTTTCCAAAAATAAAAAAGTAATGCAAGCATTTTCGGCTTCATGGCGTGGAATATCGGAATTTTTTCTACCGATCGTTTGCACTGTTTGTTGTTTGCCTTCTTTGTTTTTACCGTGGGTTGTCCACGAGTCTTGCGGCCAGGTTCTATGGATTCTATGTTGTCTTTGGCTTGTGCATATGCGGTGCTTACGGGTGGCCGTGGCATCTGTCGCTTGCTGCGCGACCGCCTATATGACACATCGGCACGGACAACACCGGCTTGGTGCATCGAATCCGCATGCAGAGCATCTCGAGCCAGCAGATGAGATGCCAGACATTGCACACGAACCTGATGGCGACGACGCGGACTTCAATCCTTCAGAGCAGAATTTCAACGGGGGGATATCAGCAGACGCCCGGGCCGTGTTGCAGAGCATCGGTGAATCGATCCTCAACCTCGCTCAACAATCCATGTCTTGGAAAGCGGCCAATCACAACAGTTGGCATCCCTTCAACGCTTTGGGCTTTTTAGGAGCTCGGGCTGCATGGCAACGGATCAGCCGGGAAAATTTGATAAAATGGTCAAGAGCAACTGCAGCAAAGCCCATATCTTTGTTTCCGGATCAGGGCCTCATTATGAAGGTGCTGCTGGACAGGATCGACGAACTTTGGGTGGATGGCGGGTACTCGACACCAGTTCTGGCTCCCTGCAATGGGTGGCTGTCCGCGCTTTCTAGCAGTTCTGGCGCAACGCTCTGCGATCTGTGGCATTGACCTGTGTCCTGCTCGCTATCCGCCGCTACAGGTAACAAGCAACTTGCAGAAAATGATCGATGAGATCTGCAACAGAACCGGGCGGCAGCGAGTGCCGCTGGTGTGGCCGGTCACAAAGAATATATTCTGTTATTGCATGAATATCATTGATGCGAAGAATGGAAGCCAGACCCATGGTCTTTATTGACAGCTAAGAAGAAAAAAATAATCCGCGATTTATCGATTTGTCAATTTATTCATTTATTAATCTGTCGGAATCGAATTTTGAGGATTATGTTTTTCCGATATTAGAAATAATGGATCGATCCTAATATTAATGCAATTTAAAATATCTATATATTAAATTAATTTTACAATAATTTATATATATTAAATTATTTTTTCGATTTAAACGATATCAAAAATCATTCATATTTTATATTTAAGAATTTAATCATTCTTCACCAATATCGTGGTAATGCTTTTGCGATTTTATATTTTGTTTTCGTGTTATTTATATCGAAAAATCATTCCTAATCTGCAACCATTCTTGTCATCGCATCTAAATTCTTTCAATATTATGGCTTATTTCGCCAATCCTTTCGCAACAAAATCCATTCATCAAAAATTCCCAATCTTTCTCTAAATCTTCCTTTCACAAAAAAACATAATTTTATAACCTACCTACATTATCTCATAAAGAATTAATCCTAATAATAATCGATATTTAAAGAATATACTATAATATATTTCAAAAAAAACAAATTTATAAAACAATATATAAAATATAAACATTCAATATTCAATATATTTTAACAATATATATCCAAATTGTAGACATTAAATATTTATATTTATCGAAATCGATAATCAATATACATGAATATAATTATATATAAAAACATATCCTTACAAAAAAATATATCCTCACATTAAAAATTATATATATATATAACAATTTCAATTTCACCATCAAATTGACAATAATATTAATATTTATTATATTATAATAATTCGATACGTAATAAATATAATAACCATAAATTTGTTATATATATATCCATAAATATAATCCTATAATATAATTCGAATAACTATTAAATATAAATCTAACATATATAGATTTAATATATAATTATTCATTTATTATAATTCATCTATATTGATAGATATATATATATATGGATATATTTTATATTATATTTATATATATCTTCAAGATATTTTATTTCGATATCCTTTCAATATCGGGTGATAAATCAATGGTTTGCCAGGATTCAAGGCTATCAATAGCGGTCTGTTTAAAGATCCTCACAACGGAATCTGTCATTGAAGCAGGGGCCCATTGCACTTCATCAAGTTTGTCCTGTCCGAAGCACGCCATAATTATTGTCAGCGCGTGCAGGTACAGGCCCTCTTGTGAAGGATGTTCAAGATCATCATCCAACAACGACATCTCTTTGGCTCTCTCATCCATCAAGCTGTGTGCCAATCCCCCAGGAGCAATCCAAACACCGAGCGATTTCTCAGCCAGCTTGTGAGCCAAACAAATATCACTTAAGGTTGTTGCAGACAAGCGCTCATAAGGATGTGCCATGTACATGACTGGCAAAGCGCCAGTGGATCTCACCACCTCCACGAATTTGGTGAGCACTGGATTAAACTGCTCGCAAATCACCTGCAAGCGGCTCACACTTTTGTCCCGTGTCTTGTACTCCGGCAAGTCATCTTGCAGCACCACGATGTGCCAAGCACCTTCCAAAATGCGGCTTTTGGCTTGACCGGAACGCCAATGCCTGGCCAGCGTCGCTCCAGGGATGGTCTCGGCTTCCGCCTCGAATCCCCAGTTGCGGAACATGGAATCGATCCCTCCTGACCAGTAGGTCAAGGAATTTCCAATGAAAAGCAGCCGGACAGGACCGGCCAAATTCTTCAGGGGCAGCACCGCCATGGCAAAGAAAGTCAACTAGGTCATGCTGCTGTCTGACTGACTGAATCAAATGCCAACATCTCCATGGGTTGAGTTGCAATGACAATGGGTTGCTTCAATTGCTACGCAGTTGTCGTATCATCTGCCCAAATCTAACTCTCAGCCGGTCAAAAAGCATCATTGAACCACATCGAATGGCATTGAGACATTGAGGTCGGATTGTAGAGAGCTACAGCCCGGCTGCTCCTCCTCTGCCTTTACATCTCGACTCTCAAAAGATTGCCGGTCGCTGAACAATTTCACGCGATGGGGACCAATCCGACCGCTTATCTCACTCAAAGGTGTTGAGTCCTGACCTCTGAAGTTGGTGCAAATGCCGCAAACGCACAGCTTTTTCCTAAGACGTTGCAATCAAGGCATCTTCGTTGGCATCACTTGGATACAATCCATACTGGATTGCGAAACCAATGACAAGAACCACCTCAGGGCGTTGTTGTGTGCCACAGCATTCAAACCAGTAAACCTCCACTGTTGACTTTGCAAGCTACCCTAGATGGCATCAAAACCATTCACCCATCTCCGCTCGGCCCTTCAATTGGTTACTCATGGTTACTCAATGATCCGGAGAAAAGACCTAAAAATGATCAGCGTTCAATGTACCTTCTTGCCCATCTACCTTCTTGCCCAATCAATTTGAAGCTGCTGCTGAGGCTCAGGATATGCAATCCCCAGGAATATGCCCAACGATCTGGTCATGCGCCAACCAGAGACTTTGCTGTGTAGCAGCGTGGCCAGAAGGATCACCTACATGCCATCAGTCGGCCGACTGGCACCCCATCCACTTGGGTCAGCTCAAAAGAAAGACTGCTTTTCCAATCATGTATAATGTCTAAATGATTAAACAAGCACATGCAAACACAAATAGGCTTGTCGATCCAAGTGCAGGTCCCATGCAGCGTCAAAACTGACACCGGATGCGACATCAATGCGCCGGTCATTACCAACGCCTCGAGAGATCCCAGAAGGATGAAAGCGCACGGAGTCATCATGAAAGGAGTGCGGCCACCATGCAAGATCGAAGACAGCAGCAGGATGGATCCATTCCTCAATGGCTCAAACTATTTGTTACCTTTACACCTATGAGATCCTATGAGTCTATGAACATAGATGATCATAGAAGAAAAAAAGCGGAAACCAAGTCTTTCTGACCAAAAAGGACATGCCTCATTCAACTCTCACTGGCCCCGACCCGCAATTTTAATGTCAGGTATCCCAAAGAGCACATTGAACATTGGCCCAGCATAGATGCCAGTGATTGCAACCCGAAATTCACCTGCCTGCAAATGATCTTACGTCTGAGATGGCAAGTGATGACAGCATTAATTGGTTTGCTTGGATCAGTTGGATCCTTCAAAGCAGAATGCTCCACCAGCACGTCCAGGTCAATTGATTCACAGACCACAACAACTGTTTTCTGAGGTTCCGGAAGGGAGACTTCTCACGACCAAGTCAGTGTTCAAGCTTGGTCCACATGTTCACACTTGTAAAGAAGGCTGTGCCCAAAAGAAGTCCGGTGACTTCTACGGCATCGTTCCTTCGGTGTTTTGCGTCTGGTGAATGCCGACTTCACGCACAACAGCGGCAGCGGCATTCGACCGTCTCAGCAGTATCGGACCTTGGCCAGGCCCAACAATCCAAAGACATTGTCCACACAATTGCCCCAGGCCAAGAGTGTAATGCCCATTGGCATCGGCTCTAAGCCTTACAGAAAACCGAACGTCGGAAGGACGCCAAATCGAACACGTTGAAGTGATCTGTTTGCGTTTGTTCGCTTTGGCAGGTAGCCAATAGTGATGTCAGGTAGCAGAAGCTAGTAGTAAACATAAGCTAGTAGAGAGGATGCAGAAAGGCTCGGATATTTCTAGAATTATTCCCCTAAGCGTGGGAGAAGCTTCCTCCAAAAGCCCTTCGCGTGGTTGAACCAACTGCGAGATTCTGAGGAAAACTTTAGAAACTATCACTATAGTATTGAAGTCTGTTGTATGGGGTACCTCTTGGGGGATTTGGATGATCATTCGGTACCTCTAGAAGTACGCTTCGAACAAACCTGTTGTGGGACCCTACAAGTCTCTGGCCCTGAGGCCTCAGGAAAGATCCCCAGTTCTGCATTTTGACTACAATATACTACAATAACCATAACCTATGGTGGTCTTACTCGGGCAAATTCAAACATACAGCTTGTTCATGTTTCAAGCTTCTCGAACCGACTGTTTTCCAATGGCTTCAAGCAGAGCAGGGCGACCTCACATGGGTCAATCATGGTAAACCTTGGTCAAATTTATTGGAAGCCTCATGGGATGTAGATGACTATCTATGGAATTCCTGGATATCTATGGTGAAGTTCCTGCGGCCCGTTCCATCGCAAGGCACCCATAATCGTTCCCACGAGCTGCATGGCACCCACGACTTCGTTGGCCAAAAGCGCCACCCACCTGAGGAGGAGACAAACAACTGCAAACAAACTCCGCTTGAGATGCCTCCTGAGAACCAGTCTACATATGTCTACATGAATGAAACGTGCCGTGTGATACCTACCTCATATAACACATGTGCAAGATCTGATCCCAAAGGATGGCAAACGAGGGGGAGACACACACATAGACACTCACATCGCACATGCCGGATATTTGGCCAAGCTGCAGAAGCGAAGTAAGGAATGTGGCCCAGTTGAAACTCATCTGCGCCTCGGCTAAAAGCAACTTCAAATTTGAGATGAAGCTTTCTGAGACCTTTCTGGAAACTGTCAATGCTTAGTTGGTTCCAGTACACATGTCAAACCATTGCAAACACATTAATCATCAAACTAGACCCGAAGACAAACCATGTGCAAGCACAGGTGCCACATAATGCTTGGGAGGAAGATTCCGGGATGTAGTCCAGGTAGCAAGCGATAGCGCGAGACCCACCAGCCAAAACAAAACCAAAGTCACTCGTGCCATCCTCGGCTTGGCTTGATGAATCACAGCAAAAGAAAGCAAGTAAAACAATGTGTGCCAGTACCCAAAAAAACACCAATTTGTGAAGACAAACCGCAAAACACGCGAGTTCTATCTTCCTCTAAGTACCAAGATCCTTGCGGCCCTTGCAATCATTTCTCTGCTCTCAAGTTCCTCTCACAGATCACCTGCACAGCCAAGTCAAAGGCCCGAGGATCCACGGCGATTTCGAGTCTTCCACCTGACGCCAGGCGGTTCCGCGGTGGGAATCCACACTGTCTGACGTGGACTCATCCGCATTCTCGAGTTAATGCGGTCATCCTTTCTGGACTCTTAGATACTTCTGCTGCAAAAAACTTTGGACTTTTGCATTCTGATGGCTTATGCTGAACCTGTCTTAATTACAGCAAAGGAGACCTTGCCTCAAAGGCTTGTGTGTACAAATTGCTCGTGGGTGACCCAGTGATGCCGAAGGGGATGAAGAAACACATGCCTCAGCAACATTTAATGGGATTCAACAAAGACACAATAGAATGGAATGGGGCAATATGGACCACAGGGTTCGTTCTCTTCAACTGAAATCCCACGTGTCCGGTGCGTCTAGCTGCATTCACCAGACACGTGAACTGCAGGGGCGACAGCGACGCGTTCTCATACATCCCTTGAAGACCAAAAAGGGGTACCTGTTCACTTCTTGTCAAAGAAGTGATTATATAGTTTCAGACGTTCAAGACACACAGAATGCTAGCGGCACGCTCTTACTATTTGATTCATGGCTGCAAGATTCTGCAAGCACATATTTGTAAGACATCTTCCCTGATTCTCCCTGTGCCCCTCGGCTGCCCACCCATCGGCAGCAGGACATTCACCAAGTCATCCCAGGTGGTGGTGGCCATGGTGAGCACCTGATCGACCGCACTGCACGACTACGTCGACGTCCAGCAGTCGCTTCACCAGTCATGTCATCTTGGATTTGATGTCCAACCTGGAAAACATTCTTCCTCAGAAGGGGATTTCCAATCGGAAAAAAAACATCTCCTTACGCTCCTTAAGCAAAACCAGGTCATTTGTGGGAGTGTGCGGGCTATCTTGCCAAGGTCACTGTCACTTCTCCACTGAAATCTCCCTGACCAGGTGCAAACTAGGCACAAGGAGCGGCCGCAGTGGGAGCGCCAACGCGAAGCTCAGACGTTCGATTGCTCCGCCATCCTCCTCCCAACCTGGAAGAATTCCAGAAGCATTTCCAACTAACATGCCATTCACTTCCGTCGCTGTATCATCTCTTCCCAGCAAACAATATCAACACCTCCTGTCCTATCAAAAAGAAAGAAAAGGTAACACAGAAACCTTTCACCAATTGCAGCGCCTCGTGTCAACCACCCACGGTCTTTGTCAGGCTAATTACCTGATTTTGTGCGCGCTTGTTTTTTTTTCGCCGTAGATTCTGTGGATGGCCTCCCCGTTTTGCCGGTCACCTTCCGCGCAACTTCTAGCCCGATGGTTGCGTTGGCTTCTGTCCCCAGCAAGCGCTTTAGCTCATGTTGCCTTGCTGTCATACATCGCGGTGCGATGCGTTGGCCTCAAGGACACGGGACCGAGAGGGCCAAGCACCCGGCCAGCGGTGCATCATTGCGGGATCGCAATGGTTGGGTATGGCCCACGAGCGAGCCGACACGAGCGAGCCGACACTACGCCAGCCATGCGCTCAAACAAACGACCACAACCAAGCAACAAGCCAAGAGCGGCACGCCAGCATGACACCAAGCACAAAGCATCACAGGTCAAGGAGTTTCTCTATCCGGTCTGGGTCCTACTAGTCAATGGGCACCGATCCAAATTGGGCGCCGAAGCTCATGCGCCTGATCCATCTTTACGGAGGACGTCTTGTTACGATTCTTCAGGAGTCATACCCTGGTCACACACCTCCACGTCTACAACGGCCTGCATGCAGCTTCAAGCGGTCCATCCAGCTGTCGGCCGCAAAGGATGGGGGCTCCGCCACAGGCTCACCAGCCAAGGCTGGGAATGACACCTCGAAGGCATTGGGATCACTCCAACATATTTCAGGTGTTCATTGCCGGCAAGCACAACACAGCAACTTGATTCGTAAACGATCGTAAACATAATAAAAGGATCATTAACGCTGACAAATGGATGCAAATGGTGCTGTCAGCAATCTTCAGATCATTGGGCACGTTCGAACTGAACGCGTGATTCCACCATTTTCCATGTGGCTTATTTTGGCTTCAGCTCAACTCTTGAGCACAAACTCAATTCCACTATGTTCCACTTGTATTAAACCTACAGTAAAACACCTGCATTTTCCATGCCACCACCCTCTTCGCCGCGCGGCCGCCACCCGGCTGCCACGTCCCACGAAGCTGCCAGGCCCTGAGCCCGCGCTGAAGGACGAGCCCCGCCGCGGCGCCGGAGCGCCGGTGACCGCGCTGGGTCCGACGGCCGCGTCCGCGGAAGCGCGGCGCGCTCGGCGGGACTCGCGGAGGCTGAGGAAAACATAGAGGACGTAGAACAAGTTCATGATGAGCGCCATGTACCTCATTTAGTATCATTGAGTTATATCATATTTAACTGATGACATCTTGAATACTGAATCTCACGGATTGCATGTCACATCATCCTTGCATCTTTCAACCAGTGAGTGCAGTTGGGGTGCGGTTGTCGCTTGTGGTAGTTTGCTATGTCGTTTTAGAGGGTTCGGATGGTTTGGTCATCATTGACAACTTTTCACACGCCGGTAAAGCTTCTCTCAAAACAAGAAGCTAAGCAGCGGCTATTGTCAAAGGTTTAAGCAGGTGCCAGTGTGTCACATACCTCCTTGAGATTGATCGAAAACAAATCTCTAAGCTTCGTCACCCAGCGCCAACCCACTGGCCGTTTCGCCAAGCGGGATCTTGCCAATAACCTGACTTCCATATGTTCCGTGCGAGGTCGTGAGAACCGTGGGCATCGTCCTCTGCCACCTAAAGTGAGCCGTGGGCGCTCCGGCAGCATTTGCGCAACACAACGTTTTGTTATCGACTTGGTTATCGATCAGGCCTTCGTCGGGAAAAGGCGCATTGTACGTACGAACTGACCACCTCTTTCAAGGCTCACGCATCAGTGCTGCACGCTTCGCAAGACTTCGCTTCGCAAGAAGGGTCATTGCTCGGAACCTAACAAGCTTGGCTGCTGGCGCAGGGTGCTTCAGCATGCTGAAAAGCAAAGGAGAGAGCGTTGTACAGTCTGCCCGCAGCACAAGCAGCTTGCCCGCGGCCAAACAGCCCGATGGTTTCGTTGTGCGCAGTGCGTCACACAGCTTGCCGGTCACCGCCAGTCCAATAGCTTCGTTGCCAGCACGCAGCGTTGCCGAACATCTCCAAACACTGACAAAGCAAAAAAACACAGCGACATAGTTCAAGTCATCGATTTTGTGTAGTTCACAAGTCATCGCTTTGACGTCGGTTTGGAGCAGCTCACATCATGGGAGTGAACCTCGACGAACAGTTTTGCCTGTAGCTCCAGATAGCTCAAGTGCTGTCTAGAAACGTGGAGACAAACCCAAAGGATCCGAAGAGGATCATCAAACCAACTGCCAAAAAGCGGAAGCTGATGTCACGAGTGAGGACTGAAGGATTCACTTGGATGCCTCAGCAGGGAGCTCTTCAACTGATAAAGCAAGAACCGGTAGGTTTGCTATTTCCCACGTCTTTGTTTCTTACGTGCCAAATCAAGAATATAGTCATATCATGTCATATCCACTGCTGCAGCCTGCTGCAGCTGCACCACTTGTTTAACTGATCAAACAACAAAGAGTCATAGACTAGAAGCCTTCTGACCCTGCGAAGAGCAACACCAGGGAGGCCACAAAAGTGTTGATGAAGACCCCAGTGCCAAAGACACCTCCAAGCCAAAGTCGAACCTTAGCTAGCTTAGCTTCAAGAGGTCGTGAAAGTTCCTTGGGTTGATGGAAGACCACACTTCCAACTTAAAGGATATATGTATGTATACACACATGTCATGTGTCTTTGCTTGTCTCTTCCTCACATCTTGTTTGAGACATATCAGTCAGTCCTAACCACGCAGCTAAGGCACATCACTCTCACTTGATTCGCCGCCACCGTTTGCGAGAGCCTGGCTTGCTGGGTTGTGTAGTGTGGTCATGTAGCTCCACAGCTTTCAAGGCCATGCTGACAGTGGTAACAGAAGGGAAGGACATGCACTCGCCACGAAAGGCAAGGACATCGAGTGGTCGCTAGAGCAATAGCACACTGCTGCAGCGTTATGCCTGCTTCCTGACTTGGCCCGTGCCCGTTTCCCATTTTTTCTGGATCTGACAGGCGTCCGACATAAAGCCGATCATGAAGTCATTGGCCGATCCGCCCAACGCCAGCAGGGTGGCACCAAGCAGGGCATCAGACATCCTCAGAGGCACCGTTGATCTGCTCAGCAGCCCCAATAGGTGCTACAAGTTGTGTTCAATCTTTGTGACTCAGGGAATCCTGCATGATCAAGCGGAACTTGGGATGGATTGCCATAGAGGGCTGCCAAATGCGATCAGTAGAAGTACCTGTACCTTGAACCTTCAACTGTTATCCCTTGTTTTGTTTCGCTGATCAATACTCCTACTGGTGCAAACTGGACTGGTTGAGGCTTACTTGTGCCGAGCAAGCATCTTGAGACCACGGCCAATTTGGATCAGCACAGGCACCAAGTAACCATCGGCCACTACCTGGAAGTGGAGAGTGGACGACAAAAGCTAGAACAAGAAGCGGGGGGGCTACAAACAAAGGCCAGTCTTGTGAGCTCCCTATCACATCATCGACAGGGAAGACTTATACTAAGACTTTAAGAACCTTTAGTTATATAGTTACCAACTTGAAGTCCCAACCTCTGCCCCAACGATTTTCTCAGCTTGGAACAAACGCATAGACCAAGTTACTCCCATCACAATGAAATAGTAGAACAAGAGCAGAAGGCACAGGATGGTCGCCCAGAAGGCATTTCCTGACTTTTGCCACATGACTTCAACTCTTCACACTTTCAACTCGTGGGATGGGATGGGCTGTGGAAGATCGGATGGGCTTTTAGCCCGCAGAGGACAGACGAAAGATTTAACTCCTCAAACATCGAAAGCTGCTTGCGGCCAGGCACCCTTCAATGTGCATGCATAAATCGCCTCATAGTCCAGCAAGGTGTCATCATCCGCGTTGCAGCTCATCAACATGCACTGCGCCGAGGAATGACCGCTCAGCCAGGAGAGTGCTTGCCTGCCGGTCTCGTCCCCTCTACCACCACACAGCCACCTCTTTGACCAATTCCAGCCTGGCGTCTTCTCGGTTGGATGCCACTGCGGCCAATGAACAAAAGGCTCCCTGGCGGAGACGTCGCGCCGTCACGCCAGCAAAGAAAGAATCCAAAGCCAGTCCAACTCCCAACACATCAGTTGCCCAATGCCCAGATCATTATATACCCATTACCCCGTCACCATCGGGTTCACATTGACCCTAGCTCTTTGCCTCCACCTCCCCATCCTTCATCTGGGAGTCCACTGCCTCAAAAGGCGATCGGGTCGGAAGATCCAAATCGATCTGGGTCATCTGAGATCTCAAGTGCTAAGGCCATCGGACAACCTTTTGCAGCACGACCAGCACAACCCTAGATCGAAACCCTTTGGCTGGTCTGAAATCTCGGAGGTGCCAGCCCCACACGATTTCACGCTCTCATTCTTTGTTCTGATTTCTTTTGTAACTCCAACGCTGCCAAGCGACCAGCTGGCCGTCCTGCGAGGGTCAGAGAGACGCGAGCTTGCACTGCCATAGTGAGATCATAGCATGTTACGCATGCATTTTGGATGTCTGATGATGTCTGCCACATCTGCAGAAAACCAGTTTGAATAATTTTGACATCATGTAAAGCTGCACATGACCTTGAAGGATACTGCAAATGCGCCATTCTCTGATCTGAAATGTGTCCCCCAATGAGGACACCATCCACTGAGTGATTTTCTAGATTCCAGAAAGAAAAAGCAGCAACAAGGAAAAGGAATGACATCCAACAATTGGTTTGGGTGTCTGAAGTCTGAGCTGAAACCGCATCAACCCAGGCCTGCAACTCTTTCATCCGCTCTGCTATTTGGACCTGTGAGAATCCGGCAGGGACAGGACTTCAAAGGAGTTGCTATTAGGGAACACAACAAATGACTGCATCAACATACTAAGCATGCTTGGGACGCCAAGACATGGCAGGAACACTTGGAGCCTTCCTCAAACGCTTCATGTTGGAAGAAAAAAATCTTGTCTGAAAGCACACAAGTTGCTCATTTGGCAGCCACGTTTTCTGGAACCAACCTCAAAAAGTGGACTCCTGGACCTCTCTTGTTCTATTGGAAAGGTTCACCACCAAGACCTCGCTGCATTCGGTCAAACCCGAAGCTAAGGTTAAAGTAAGTCAGATCTTCGCTACTAGTAGCTTCTTGTTACTAGTAGTAAGGCGAGGAGCTACTAGTAGCATCCTTGCTCCTAGTAGCGATGTCCTTTCTTCTTGTTACGCACCGTCCAAGATACGGCCAATGTATCCTTCTTGAACATCTAGACGAGGGAGTACAACCCGCCCGCAACAGCTAGGTAGCTTTGCCCATGCCCGATCTCGCAGCCTTGCAGGCTTCATCTTTGGATGCGATGCAAGCGTCGTCCTTCTCCCCAACCTGTGGTCAGGATGCAAACCATGCAAACCGCAACCCCCACAAACCGGCGGAGTGGTCCAAGAAAACCACGACGTCCACACGTCTATGAAGGCCGGCAAAATGTGCTGGACGATGCTGGATGATGTAGCATGGGGCACCACTGGTCAGCATGAAGAGATGATTGAAGATTTGTCAAATCCAGCGTGGATCCAGCTAGATGGACCCATGACAATAGTCAATAGTCCTTATGTTTGTTGGATCCATGAACGCTTTGCTGCAGCTGTGGACAGGTACCTCCAGAACGGAGCAAATGGTTCCCGCGGATGTGTCACAGGAAGCATAGTCAAGGAAGATGTCTGGCGTTGGTGACATACCTGCACGATGGAGTTCAAGTCAAGACTTCAAGTACAGTACTTAATCTATCTAGCTCTATGTATATATATATAATACAACATTGTATACCATGCGGATAGTTCAAGATGATTCAAAACCGAAGTAATGGACTTCTCCCTGGGAGTCCGGGGCAATTGCCTGTGTTCACACCGAACAAAGCCATCATGTTCGACTCGTGTCCCTGCGAGCATCCTTTTCTCTCCACGAATTCAGGTTCGTTCTGCCAGATCTCCCTTAGGGAATCGACATGAAGATATGGACATCTAAGAAGATCTGCGTAGATCTACATTACATCATTACATCTGTCGAGAACGCTTGCTTCACGGAGCCTTGGTCTCCTCCACTTCGCCACGTGGGTCATGGGGCGATCGAGGCTCCTCAGGCTCTTGTGCCTGGTTCCATTTCACCTGCTCCAAGTCCCGCACTTCCGGAGGCTGTGCCAGAGCATCCTCGGTCATCCGTGAACTATCCATAGAATCATCCATGGTCTCGTCATCATCCATGATCTGTTGGGCATGGACCTTGGAAGTCGCTGGGCCAAAGGACATTTGCGAGATGGATCTGGGAATCTGGTCCTTGGAAGGGCCTCGGCTACCATCTTCTTTGGAAGGAGACCATTCATCTGCACCAAGACCACCACAACAGCCAGTGAGGTTCCGGAAGGACCGACTGAGGGGACGCCACACCATGGCTAAGCCCCACAAGGCAGGG
Organism: Durusdinium trenchii; assembly: GCA_963970005.1. Classification (NCBI taxonomy): domain Eukaryota; class Dinophyceae; order Suessiales; family Symbiodiniaceae; genus Durusdinium; species Durusdinium trenchii. The sequence goes on from CAXAMN010021374.1 coordinate 1,025,069, forward strand.
ATCACCACCACAATCACCACTGTAAGACCAAACCATGCATTCTTCTCATTGAAAAAGGGCTCCTCTCTAGCCTTGTCCTGTTTGCTGAAGCACGTGATGGCATGGGTGATCTCCGGTTGCCCAGCTGGTTCAAGTCGAAGCCATGTCTGCCCCCAGTAGGCTGCATTTGGATCCTTGGTCCGCTGGCCTCCATAGATGTAGCAAATGTAGTAGCCATAGGCATAAGCACTACACCAAGGATCTTGGGTACATTGCTCCCGGCACTCTTCCTCTACAAGGACATTGCCGAAATACCGTGGAATATCTGCAGGGAATCCAGCATGCCCTTCACATGAGTAGTAGCCCTCGAAGGCATACTTTGGGTCTCTCAATTGGTGACCCACGCACTGCCCCTCCACACACCGCTTGTCGTAGGTGTTGGGGTCGCCATCCTCACATTTCGTCCCCTCCGGTTCGGGTGTGAAAACACACTGACCAGTCCAGGGGTCACATGTTCCCACTTGCCCTGTGCAAAAGACTGAGTTTGTACAAATTTTATCTTTGCAAATCACCTCAGGAATGTTGCTGAGTTCCCTACGGCAAAGTCCAGCACCACACTTGCCATCAACCACCCCCCCATACTGGCTACTGCAAGGTGTATCATCAGGCTTCGCTTCAAAGACGCAACTTCCTGTGGGCGGGTCGCATGCTCCCTCCACTTTGTCGGTGGGTACAAGACAGCTATTGAGGGTGTTACACTTCACATCAAAGCGGACACATTTGTCTTCAATGCCGGTGCACACGGCGTTTTGACAGGTATCCGTGTGCGTGTAGTCCTTGCCATCTGCACAGGGTGTCCCGTCAGGTAGCGTAGAGTAATAGCATTGACCGTCCCCAGGTGCGCAAACACCAACATCCTGACATGGATCTGTCAGCGGGCACGTCTTGCCAGTAATGATGCAAATATTGGCCGGGCGGTGCTTGTACTTCCCACAAAGAGTGCTGGGCCGATGATTGAAGCACATACGAGAAATCCCATCACAATTGTCTGGCGTGCCATCCAAGCGGAGAAGCTCCGTTTCGCCCTCACATTGATCAGGCTCTCCAGGAAAGCCTCGCGATTTCCAGCAGTTGCACTTGTGCCAATTGCCACAATTTGCCTGGCAGTCATTGCTTTCTCGAGTGTAGCACTCACTTGTGTCAAGCAATGCCGACGGGCAACGCAAAGTCTCAAAATCATCTGCCACTCCTTGACAAACACCTTGCGCTTCATCAAATTGTACTGAATCGGCCAGAAGGGTGAAAAGACACTCATCATAGATGGCCGACGCAATGGACCCGCAATTCTGACACGAGATGTTGCATGCTTGGAAGGCCGATTCATTGAAGAAGGCGCAGCGGGCCGCATCCGCACCCCAGAAGGATAACTCCATGCATGAGTTCACGGCCTCCCTGACAATGGTTCCCCGACATTTATCGGTGTAGCACGGTGGAGCAGGTTCTTGAGGGCAAAGTGGGGGACCAGTGTAGTTGGCCTCATTTACGGCAGTAAAGTTGTCTGTGCAGTTGGTTGCATTGCTGCCATTGCTGCCGTTGCTATCATTGCTGTTGTTGACACTTTGTGCCGCTGCACAAGATAAAATCAGGAAGCAGAGAGTGAAACTTTGACGCGCCCATCGAAGAGGACCTGAAGGCATGAGCCTTCGAGGCGCATCCGAACTAGAGACACTGTGCTGATTCTGCCTAGACATGCCTAGACTGTTGACTGGAGCTACCGCACATGCTAGTGGCTACCCTGGGCAACTGTGAGACCTGCCAAGTTGGACAAAACAGCACAGTCATCAAAGCCGACTCACAACCGCTCGAGAAGCAAGCTACAGGGTGCGGATGCGATCGCTCTGAGCTTTGCTGCAAGACTGAAATCCCTCATCGCACAAAAAGAACACGACCGGCCTAGCTTGTCAGGCCTTGCCCTATACTTACAGTACATTCTCTTTGATCCCAGCTATGTGTTCCCCCAGGTCTGTGAGACATGGAGTTTCGCCAGTTTCGCCCATCCTCTTTCATCATCTCGCCTGCCTTGCAGGATGACACGTCGGTGTACATGGCCATGGGTATACCAAAGATGGTGCTCCTTGGCCTCCGGGTTGAGCCAAATGGTTCCCAAGCCTGGTGCCTCCTCGCCGGTGGCAGTCTGGATCGAATGACAACTGAAAAACGTAGGGTGTGAAGCAGAACGCCCACCAGTCAGATTTGTCTCCAATAAATAACTATAGCCCTAGAGATGCGGAAGGAGGAAGAAGAAAAAGAAGAAGACCGTTTGAAGCAACAAGGACACTAAAGCAAAAGTGGAATGGTTTGTACCCAAGGACACTAAAGCAAAAGTGGAATGGTTTGTACCCAATGAAAGGGGAACTCAGCACAATGCCGTCAAAAACCACCTTGGTGACAAATAGTCCGTAGCGGTAGTGGATCAACGACGAATACATGTTGTCATAGATGTATGGATCAGCCTTCACAAGAAGGTTTGTAGCCGGGGTTGTCAATTTCACCATCCAGTTTATACCAACCCACCCTGGGACAATGGCTTTGGAATGTGCATGTCCGCTCTCCTTCAATGTGACACTTTCTGGAATCGCTGAGTTGCTAAAGTACAAAGCGCTGAGCATCGTATGCAAAGAGGTTGCATCGTGTAGACACCTGCGATCACACAAGTATCGGTGGTCGCGAGACCTGACACCTACCCAGCGACCTGCATGGCCAAGAAACACCGACTTGTGTCACTTCTATCTCCGACACCAAACTGAAAGTGGATCTGTTTTTGAAAAAGATCCTGCCAACCAAACAGAAGCATCTGGGCCTACTGCACTTGCAATATTAAATATGGGATCACAGTTCTCAACACAAGGTATATAATTACCCAAAGGTGCTCATTGTTTTTGTTTCTCACGTACAAGTCTTACAGGAAATGGGATCATAGATATATATATATATATATATGGATATGATATGATATGATATGATATGATTCAGCACACACTTGAGATATTGTGTACGGAACTGACTGCGGTGCCACACGCCGGCCTAGGGTTCCAATTCCTAAGGGTACAGGTAAGGAAACCTAAAAGGAGGTGGAGGTCCATCCAGCGGAGGTCCCGAAGGTTTCAAGAGGCCAGCAACTCTAAAAGAAAATACCGATCGAGCGGACGACAAGGTGACGACGTTCGTGCAAAAAAGTCAAGTTCACAGTCTGAAGTGAATCACCGCTGCATTAGACGCTTACTGCAAAACACAGAAGTGGAACAGCTTGAAAACAGTTCACGTTGCAGGTACAGGAATGTGCGTCCACATTCCCTTCCGGCTGAATCCCGTAGCTTCGTTGGCATGGCTAGGGAAACAGCTGCCATGCCCCCTGCTAAAAATCCGAAAGGATCCCTATGGTTCCAAGGGTTACACACACACGCCTCCCCGAAGGGAGGCATGTGTGACCTCCATCCTGCTCGGAAAGGAGGTAGGCACATGTGCACGCAAAAAGGGACAGATGAAAATGAGAAGGACAAGACAGACAAAGGTGTGTGTGGTTGCCGATGAAAAGGAACCAAGTGAAGAGGGACAACCGATGAGCCAAACCTCATTGAAACGAACCTGGGCCACCTGAACCTTGCTGTAAGTAAAGTACGCGTGCGTGTGTGTGTACAAACTAAGGTCCGGACGATAGTGCGCGCAAGAGAAAGAAAGGATGAGGATGAAGACACATGAAGACAGAAAGACATGAAAGAAAAGAGGAAAAAAACCGTCAGTGGGGGCCGATGAAAGGGGAACCAAATGAACGGGGACAAACCGATGACAAACCAAACCTCATTAGAAAACCTGTTGCAGAAGCCGAGTTTGCTTGTAAACACGCCGCGCGCGAGGAAAGAGGGGGCAGGGGGAGGAAGAAAAGAAAGGGAAAGAAAGAAGGAGACAAAGGTGCTCCCAGCTACGACACATGCGTCCAGGGACACACCAAAAAGAAGGGCTCCCAGCTATGACGCAGCATCCAGGGACACCCAGAAAGGAGGGTGAAGAGAGGAAAGAGAGAAGGAAAGAAAGAGAGAGGGAGAGAAAGGGAGAGGAAAGGAAGGTGTTCCCAGCTACGAACAGTTGTCCAGGGACACACCAAAGGAAGAAAGGGGAGATCCTGAGTATTACATTCAGGAAAACCCCAGAAAGCAAAGAGAGGAAGGGGGAGGGAAGGGGGAGAAGGGGGTTAAGTTCTCCACAGGTTCCAATGAACCTAAAGTGCTTCGGTCGCTCTGACCACGTTGAGGCGTTAAGCCAGCTTGGACCGCTGCGGTCACGTACAGGCATGAGCCAACTTGGAATTCCAAAGATGAGACAAAGATCATCGTACGTACGGCCTAGGCCACCTTCGCCCGCTCTGGGCATCTACATCTCCGGGCAGGGGAGATAACGACGTACACCCGTTCGACGGGTCCACGGGAGGCACTCTGCGGGCTCATCCCGGGTTGGCACAAGGCCAATCACACTTGAGATATTGTGTACGGAACTGACTGCGGTGCCACACGCCGGCCTAGGGTTCCAATTCCTAAGGGTACAGGTAAGGAAACCTAAAAGGAGGTGGAGGTCCATCCAGCGGAGGTCCCGAAGGTTTCAAGAGGCCAGCAACTCTAAAAGAAAATACCGATCGAGCGGACGACAAGGTGACGACGTTCGTGCAAAAAAGTCAAGTTCACAATCTGAAGTGAATCACCGCTGCATTAGACGCTTACTGCAAAACACAGAAGTGGAACAGCTTGAAAACAGTTCACGTTGCAGGTACAGGAATGTGCGTCCACATTCCCTTCCGGCTGAATCCCGTAGCTTCGTTGGCATGGCTAGGGAAACAGCTGCCATGCCCCGTGCTAAAAATCCGAAAGGATCCCTATGATTCCAAGGGTTACACACACACACACACATTGTGCCCTTGATTTCCAACTGGTCCGCTAAGCCTGTAGAACTCCACCGATTTGTTCGCAGCCAGTTGGTTCCAGGTAAAAGCTGAGAGCGCCTCTGCTGGAAATGTGCGCCAAGGCCATCAGGGAGGGGGGTTCTACAGTTCTACAAACTACAAAAATCTGCACCGTCTGCATAAAAGTTCATCTGCTGTCATTGCATTCCTGTGCGGGCGGTCTCTATATTTTGGCACGAAACCACACAGCCATATAGCAAGGGATTCTTTGCAGCTGGGTTACGGTTCAGTGATGCTTAGGTATATAATTACCCTGCAATGCCGTTCTACAGACACAAATTGGCAACCCCGGGTTCAAACTCTATAGAATCAAGGTCTCCCTGCTCAAAATGTCCAAAAACAAAATGTTTATAGATAGAATCGCGATTCCAGGTTGGCAGGGCAGTTGTCCAAAAACGAATATTCGCCAGGACAGTACACTCCCTTATAGAGTCCAAGGCACTCATCTACATCGTAACAATAAAGAACAACTCCGATGAACTCTCGGATAAATCTTGCAATGACTTGTAGGGAAATCCCGGATGAAGTTCTGCGCTGATATGTTGTTTGCAGAAAGTTTGCTCACCGGAAAATGTTCCGATCACATCCGATCAGATTGAAATGGCGTGCTCTTTCTGAAGGTCTGGCACTTTGCCTCCTCCTTCAGAGCCCCTGGATTCGGAGGGCTCCCAGCACTACCCTGAAGTACCACAATCTTCCCAGCCTTTGTGCCAAAGTTCGTTTCAGGGAGGTCATTTTTCCCGAGTCCCCCCCAAAAATACTCTACAGTATATAGAATCAAAGTGCTTCCCCTTTAAAGTGCCACAACACTGGAGAAGTACATAATGTTTGGAAATTGTCTATTGTCTGCCCCACTCAACCTTGAATAGACACATTGTACGAAAACAAAAACACCTCTTTTGAATCAGGACATGGCCACCAATGAAAGAATGCTCTTATTCGTACCCTCAACAAACTTCAGCCCCATGTCTCAGCGAAGTGCTCCAACATACAGGGAAAACCAAGCAACACCAACTGGTGACTCTGTGAAACAACACATGCTGTATAGATGTTCTATGCACACGGGAGACACAGTGCAAAAAGAACTTGGTTGCAATTTGCAAATCATGCTCACACCTCTGATCAGTGCAGCTGGTCCAGCCTCAGCGTCAAGTGCTTTGCCGTCCGCAAAGCATTCGGCGTCCTGCGACGCTGGTGAAGGTCCTTTGCGGCCTGAATTATGTCCGTAGCTCTTCTCAAGCCCTTACCTTCGCAGTTATGACCCCATCAATATCATCACTGTTTCAATCCTGACTTACACCTTGCGGACACTTCCAAACGACCGTAGGAAAACCTAGTGGTCCAAGTGGGCCGCTCGGCCTGGCCCAACGCTCGCACCAGCAAAGCAAGCGCCCCCACCACACGAGGCCACAAAGGCACAATGTTCATGGCCCAAGCACATGGGAGGAATATGGAGGAATCACCTTCCGATCATCTTCCTATGTCCGGTGTAAACTGTTGCGGGGTGACTGCTTGTAGTGTGTTGGAGATGTATTTGCAAACTCTGTCAAACTCTCTTGTTTGACTGCCGCTGTAGTGGGACTTCAAAAGTCTTCAAGTTGTGATCAGCCTATTATTATGATATTGCCTGAGTGCTTTTCACCTCATGCCCGCTAATCTGAGGAAAGTAGCATTGCATGACCTTTGTGCCATGACAGGTGTTCTTCAAGAGCTGAGGCTGCACGCAAACCCATCGGTCACTACTGCTGACCTTGGAACTGTAGATTGGGGTTTTGCAGTCGAGTCGAGCAGCCGGTATTTATATATATATATTATATATATATATATTGTTTTAAAAATATTATTACTAAAAATTGGAAGCAATGCATCCGCTTTTGACCGCAAGATCGAACTTGCACTCAGTGCGATTGGAAGGGTGAAGCTATGACAGGGGTTGACTCTATAGAACACCCTGTCGTAATGCAGTCCGCTGCACTTCTCAATAATCTCTCGCTTCCCGCATTGCAACAAAAGGATGCTTGGTTTGGAGGCCAGCATGGATTCTGAATCAACGATATTTGAGTCCCATACCTACTACAATGTGCTTTTAGAAGTGAATACAGTAGATAGTGTGTGGTGGCCAACCTGACTGGTTGATAGCCGATGATCACCATAAGGTCAATAAGGTCAATAGTGTTGAGATATCCTGAGGCTTTCAAAGTTCAAACACAACATTCTCAATCATTCTCATATCATCGAGAATGTCCATGTCCAATCGAGAAGTTACAGCCTGCACACGACCGCTGCAAATCAGTCCCTCCGAGCCTTCCCTTATGGATGACTCATCGGAGTCACAAGACTAATCGGAGTTCCGATAGAACTGCAACTCGAAAATCGGGGGAGTTTCTACAAACAAAGGACCGGCGAAAGAACCAAAAGGGTTGGACCACTGGACCAGCAGACCGATTTTTTTCTTGTCTCGCCTTCGGAAGGTCGTTCGCTATGATAACATTTGATGTCATTATGATAATATATATATATATGTTATGATGTCTTATGATGTTTTATGTGATGTTCCTTTCTCAAAAGTCGCCTGGCCCCTTAATCTCTAGAAACCCCTTGTAGCAGTTGAGGAGGCATTTCGCAGGCACCCCACCTTAAATTCCGGCCTGGCCAAAGCCACCGCGGCACCAAGCCAACCTTTACCGGACTGAATTCGTCATGCTGAGACGGGCTCCAAAGAGGATGAAGTCAAGTGTGGCAGGTCAAAATTCAAAGTTGGGCTTGGAGTTTGCCGCGTGTACTCTCTGCATACTCCTATGATTTGCTTACAAAAGCCTAGCTCCTGGAAAAAAGATGAAAAAGCACATTCAATGAACAAATCGCTGTGATGGACTTCAAAACGTACTTGGCTCATCTTAGCTCAAGAAGTCTTCTTACCCTGCACATGGTGTCACCATTGACTTTGAAAAAAGCTGGAGGCTTCGTGATGATCTTCACTGCCACACAGTCCAGGGAAACCCACACCGCGCGAAAAAAAACGGGGCAGAAGCTTCAGCAGCCTGGAGGCGGTGTGGAAGAAACTGAGAAACTATTAGGGGCTCCTGGCATCGCTACTAGGAGCAAGGACGCTACGAACGGAACTCCTGGCCTTTACTAGGAACATCTAGGAGCAAGAAGCTACGAACGGAGCAAAGGGCATCGCTACTCGTAACAAAAAGCCACCGAGTTCGCCAAGTTTTGGGACTGGGGCGACATCAACGCTCGCAGGTCCGCTCCAAACGCGCGGTGCTCGGAAGAACGGGCATGTGACGGCATGTGGCTGCACGTGCGCCGGACGCAGCAATAAGCCGGCTTCTGTCCTTTAGTATCGTTAGTCCTAATCCTCAAAGGATGTTTGGCATGGGGCTAAAAACAAATCAAGAACAAGTCAATGGCTCCACAACACTCAAGTCGATCTGCAGCCTGGACACTCTTTACAAGTCCGCTTTGCTGGGCCTGTCCTCACACGTGCTGCATGGTTAGAAAGTGCTGGCTTCAGACAACAAGCACGCAGCATACAGCTGTTTTCCTCACTAGGCTAGGATTAGGAGATACAGTAGTGTCCAGCTCAGTCCACTCTGTAAAGCAAGAAAAACCGTATGTCGAGTCAATGTAATGTGATCATTTCAAACAAGTCCAAGTAACGGCGTCCTTCTTACAACAACCTAACAAAGTGTGTCTCAAACCTGTGATACTTGGCCTAGAACTGCACGGCCCTACAGTTGGACAACACCCCGTCATTGGAGCCTCCTCATCTGGAGCTTCCTGCTTGCCGGCAAGGCCGTAAAAAACAAAATAAGAAGAAATCTGGTGCTTCAAGCATGTCCCTTTGACGTCACACCCAGCCAGACACTGGAGGACGTTTTATTCTTCTATCATCTTCTATCCACGGCACGGCACGAAAAAAGTAGGGAATCTCTCACACTCCAACAACCAAAAACATAGACTCTTCATCACAGCCAGCGACAGGTCGGGCGCGACCTCGTCTTTTTTGTCTTTCGTTGGAGACATTGGGGCCTCCTGGCGGAGCATCTTCCTTCTCATGTTCGAGTTTTGCTGAATTGCTAATGCCCTCCAACATGGGCTGGCTGTTGCTGTAGCCATCTGTAGCCTAAGGTGTCTGCAAGGGTGAGCAAAAGTGCTCCAAGTAGGGGACACAGTGTCGGAGACTGATCACTTCGACAAATGGACCCTTGTTCTCCCAGGCCTCTGGGATGACTCCTTGTTCTAGATCTTCTTTTGGAGTTTTCCCGTCGCTGGATTGTCCCGATCCCTCAGTGACGCGGCAGTGACGCGGCACGGCATGGAAGAACATGCTTCCTTGGGAGCCGACAGATCGCTTGAGAACTCGCTCCAAGCTCTTCAAGCTTGTGTAAGCCTGTGGGGAAAAAAGGCAAAAACACCGATCCAAATCGGCACGGAAGGGTCACTTGCTGCAGGCCTTGCGCAAAGATCCCAGCAGCGCAGGTCGCTTCTCTTTTTCAGGGTCTATCTCCTGGCGGGAACGTCAAAAGCAAAAGCCGAAAACAAGCACAAGATATCACGAGGATACGTTGTCTGAAAGAATCCCGCCATCTTATATACCGTTTGACTACACTCCCAATTGACCTATCCAAAAGATATCACCCAGCCTGTATCGCCTGTATCATCCTGTACCTATATCCTTCACACAAAATCACTTGGTTCCAAAAGATCGAAAGGGTCCTGAATAGACTGGCCCTAACCCGTTGAGTCAACCAACCCGCATGAAGCGGAACTGAGGACCGTGCCATGGGAGCTTCAGGCTCCGGCTCCTTCCTGTGCCTAGGCTTGGCTGGAACCAAACTCGGAGCTCAAAACTTCAAGCCATAGCCGTTGTCTGGAGCCATTCAGCCAATACCAGCCATGTTGCGTGGGCGAATCGCTCTGTGTCAAGGCCAAAGAGGTTTGGAGTTCGGTCATCTTATCCTGTGGGCACCGCAGTCCAAGGGAGACAGTCAGAGCCGCTGAGTCGCTGCAGGTCTCAACCAAACTACTTCAAAGAGCATCGAAACTACCAAAAAAACGGCTGCATCTTACACCTTCTTCGCAGCACCTGTAGCCTGTCATCTGGCAATCAAAGCTCGAAAGCAGCCTGGAAGCGTGCACGGGTAGCAAGTAGCACCTTCACACAGGTCATCTGCAAGCTTACAAAGCTGCTGATGAGCTGTCAGTCTTTTTGGAAGTTGCTTCATGTTCACCGTGCGAAACGATGTAGACTTCTTCAGGCTCGTAGTGTTCTTGGGCACAGATTCTTCTTTTTGGAAAGTCAGTTGGCGCAAACCCTGTGCCAAAGCTCTAAAGGGCCGGATCATTCATCAGGCCGCATCAATACTCACATCTCTGATCCAGGACATCTACAAGATTTTTACAAATTTACAAGTGTCCCCTTCTAATAGCAAATGTTTCTTACTTTGGCTCAGCTAGGTTTATGACTTACAGCATGGCCAGTCTTGAAAACAAGGCTGCGGCGCCTCCTCCACAGCATTGGTCAGAAAGGTGCGTACATTCTTGAACCCTGCTTGACGCCTCACCTTGGCAATCTGTTGGTTTTGGATGCTGGATGGATTCAGAACCAGTTGGTGAAAGCATGTGAACACCAGGATTTTCATGGATTTTTCTCGTTTCGCGTCAGTCAGGTAGTAACTGGCAGTTTTGGCCAACTATGCCAACTCCGATCGACCAGGTTCCTCTCACTGAGCCATGGCACAAGTTCCTCGATCATCTGTTTGTCGGATTCCTGAGCAAGGAAAATAAACTCCCACAGAAATAACCAGCATAACAAAGCTACCAATGTTTTCATACTCATCTGCGTTGCATGCAGTTAAGTTTCCCGATAAATCTAGGAACCAAATGAATAGTGCGAGCGCTTCTTCAAGGAAGCTCCCCCCGCCCTCAGGCTGGGAGAGCTTCCTTGAAGAAGCGTGGGCTATCCTGCGTCCTGTCCGTAGTAGCGTACAAGTAGCTACTAGCTACTGCTAGCTTCTACTAGCTACCTCTAGCTCTACGGCCTTTCCGCGCCTTGCTGGCTCTGGCCTCCCGGAGATCCAAGTTGGCCAATTTGTGGCTCACTTTGATGGCCAAGTCGAAGGAGCCGTTGCCCTTGTTCATCACTCCGTTCCTCGGTCTACGTTGAGGAAAGGGGAGACGGTCTTGACATGTCTTGACCATTCCTTGCAGTGATGGCCACATATTCCACATACTTTCAAGTAAGACCAGTGAGTAACAAATCTATACAAATCGCATCTACCAACTTGACAATCTTCCATACATAGATCGATCTAATTATGGGGTAACAAACTCTACGAAGATCTGGTGAGTTGAAGGACCAGAAACAACTGTTTGAAGGGCACCAACTTCCATATGAAACCATCTGGGAACCGAAAAGAAGCCGTTCTTCCGCGTCTGGACAGACGCGGAAGTAGACCAAGGCACGCCGAGCAAAGCATCAAGCCGGCAAAGGTGTCCCGCGTCTGTTCTGGGCGGGGGTGTGACACCGAGTACCGCGGCCAGGCGGTGTCGACCTCACCTTTCGGTGAGGCCAACACGCCGGTTTGGTGAGAGGGTTGTGCAAGGTTCCTTGAGGCAGAGCTGATGAATTGAATGCTGGGAAAACCTTTGGGGTATTTGGGGGTCCTTATTTGGATCGGACCAAACACCCCTGCACAGATTTATGAAAGAACTCCTTTGCTTGGTTAGCTGTTTGGCTGGCTACAACACTGCTTAAATCCACTTGAGGCATCCGAGTACAGGGGCGGTCCCTTGGTGGTGCTGAGACACACAAAGCATTGCCCTCTCTGAGCACCGGGCTGAAGTGATGCGTCTGAAGCAGCTCAAAGAGGCACCTGGGACGAACACCACTGCGTGCGCGAGAGCCACCTTGTCTTACAAGCCTGAAGGAACAGCGATACCATCGATGGAATCCTCTGCTTTTACTTACTGGGGCAAGCGATCTCACGTATTCCATGCCTTTAAAGGCTTCTTGACTCCTGGATGACCACAGCAAGCCAGCAAATCTTGCTTTTTGGAACTTGAAAAATAACTATAACACACTCGTTGGCATCCGCAGCTGGCATGCCCAGCTTGATGAGGCTTGCAAATGCTTTGCAAAGATAGTTACATCTGACACATGGCCTTTCCATGCCTTTCCCATCTTCCTCAAATCATAGCCTTTCCACATGGCCCTATCTTTCCTATCTGACAGCCACAATTCGCCCCCTATCGTCCTCCATCGTCATCGTTCAAGGCACCAAGATCGCGTCAAAGGCAGCGCGTCTTCGTCGAAGACCATCACCGTCCCTCTGCCTTGGCCGACGTGTCCAACGGTCTTCTCTGCGTCACTTCTCCCGGTCAAAGGATGGTTGTCACCCTTTTCACTTTTCGTGTGAAAGCTGCCTTGTGCCCTTCCTCCGCCTATCCAAATAGAAGGACCAGATGCAAGCATCGCTTCTCATCGCCAAATAGAAGGAGGACTCATCCCAGTTCTTCCCAACTTCCTGCCACAAAACGGGCGTTTCTGCCGATTAGTCCGGTGGTGCTTTGGAATCAAAGAACAAGGCCAAAAAAGGGGCCTTGTGGTTTGCAGGCTGTTCACAGAAGTATCTAAGAATATGAAGACTATGTGCAGGCCATACAAGAATCGGGTTGCCTCTTCGACTGCCCATTGATTGTTGCTGAAGCTGCAAATCCAATAGGGCCTCAGTGCGACATTCGGCAATATGCTTCAAAGAACATGCTTTGCCCCGCTTCCTGGCAGGACTGTCTAAGCTTTTGGATTTCACCCCAATTTGCCACTCAGCCAGAATGTCAGCGTTACTACTCCAAAAACAACATTGTCAGAGTGACCTTCCTCACCCACCCCCAGCGCGAGCATTTGGGCCGATGAGGCACTGCTGGGAGGGCCTGCGTCCTGCAAGTGAATGGCGGAAACACCATGATCGTCCATGATCTCGGTAGATTTCTGTCTCAGCCAGATGCTCAATGATGAAAGGAGTTGGCATTTAATATGATTAATATAGGGAATCTGGTGACCTGCCATCGGTTTTCACCCATTGGTCATGCCAAAGTGTGTTGGTTAAACCTAGGGGGTCATAACCTCGCTCGTTGGACACTGCAATCGCTGTGTTGCGGATGTGGCCCCTCATCGTCCGTCCTAGTATTGGGCACTGATCGCTGTGCTTGCCTTATTGGTAGAAGGCAATGGACCAGGCAGGACTCAAGTCCAGCAGAATGACACGGCAAGTTATACATGACCATGGCGCAACCTGCTCCTCACAGAATTGTTAATTGGTGGATCAATCATGGACATCCAATCATCACAGTCCGGTACGCATCATTTGTACCACAGCATGACTCAGAATATGCTAGCTGCTAGCCTTGAGTGATGCGATGTATGCTCTATTCATGTGATGTAAGCACGGTCTGAGAACCATGCTAATGGTGTCCACAAAGTGACGGAAAGATGTCCTGCAGAGTATCTACCAGCTGTCTCAGAAAAGAGTGTTTCAACAGCGGCAAACTTCTTCACAGCCTGACCTCAACTATGATATTTTGGCCACTGAACTATCGAAGTCTTCTTAAATCTTGCCATCCCCTCTACAACCAGAAACTCCAGAAGGCTCGCTGTCATGTCAAAATGCGCTTCTCGCTCCAATTTGTTTGAACAGTCAATGCTTTTCCCACTGCCGCCGCCCAGTCGGTCCCCCAGTAGTGGGACACGAACCAGGTCACTGTGGTCGGGCCAGCCAACTCCGCATACGAGAGTTTGAATGGGTGCGTCAGCTGGAGAATGATGTTGTGGCACACGTAGTACCTAAGGCACCCCAAATGGTGGGCCGGTCACACTCGAAATATGGAAATCGCCACTATAATTAATCCACTATATAAGTGCTTTGGGTTTCGCAAAGGCACGATCTGAAACGATACCTGGCACCCCCCAGGAAGCAACGTGAGGACAAAAGCCGAGCGGCATCGTTCGGTGTGAGCCATGATAGCCGTGAAAGTAGTAGTCAAACTCTTTCAACTGTCCTGGAAGCACTACGGTCGAACTGCAGACAGCATCGTCAAAGCAATCAAGACCAAAGATCCAATATGACTATTCAATCATCCACTGCCTTTGTCCATATGCGTCCCATTCCCATCACCCCCAAGCGACGCAGCGACGGGGTCGCACTTCCCGTCCTGCGGTGATGGCCCGAGATGGCCCCCGTGGGCATCGAGCCTGAGCCACCATCGAAATCGTCCAAGGCGATGCTACAGAAAAAAAAAGACTAAGAAGATGTTAGAAGAAGAAGATGTAGATGTGGAAGGCTTATTGAAAGATCTTCTTATTGAAACATCATAAGAAAATGTTGGAAGTCTGATGTGGAAGGCTTCGGCCACTTCTCTTTAGTCCATCAGGGCTTGCTCAGTTGATCTGCAGTGAAGAATTCTAATTTTATGATATTTTATGTGGGGAAACTTTCAGCATGATCACATGCATATGTTAATTTACAATCATCTCTACTTCTTTTGCACGTTCAACAAAACGTTGAATATGTATATTGCATATTGTAAAGTACACTCCATGTACTTGAGGTTCAGCTGTCAACTTGTGTTTTCCGAATCCTTTTATCCGCCAGAGGGCGGGTACTCAAGAGCACAGCTTCGGCCGCGAGAAAAGGAGACTTCGTCCGCTCCTTTCGTTTCTGGGGAACTTCGTGTGTCCACAGAACCTGCTACCACCGCAGTTGCATGGTAGCGGAGCCCCAACCGGGGCTCCAGACACGCTACCGCTGCGCACTCCACTTGCACCACAACAACTGAACATACACACCACTAGCAACAACACCTCACTGAACACCACTCCACAGACACGACTGCTCCAGCACCCATGGCTGGCACCTCGACCTTAGACACCACCAGCCTGAGGGATAGCTTTATCCCGCAGTTTGACGGCCAGCCCCAGTCCTACAGAGAATGGAGGAAGAGAATAGCAATCTACCACCACAAGATGACCCTCCAGAAAAGATCCGGTGAGAGCCTGCTCAATCTCATCGGAAGCTTGCAGGGTGCTGCATGGAAAGTCGTTGAAGACTACGATCTCAAGAAGATCGAAAAGGAGGGAGCATTCGATGAGTTGATGGGCATGTTGGATAAGGCCTTCGCCTATGACGACAGAGTTCAAATGCCACAGGATTTTGAGAACTTCTTCACCCACAACCTGCGCAAACCTGGCTCCACACTTTTGCAGTTCTGCGCAGAGTTTGATGAGAAACTTCGACGCCTTCAAGCTCACGGCGTGAAGTTGCCGACAACTGTGCAGGGCTGGTTTCTTCTCAAAAAGGCCAATGTGACCAGGGAGCAGCGACAACTTGTGCTCACTCATGCACCCGGCCTCGAGAGAAACAAGGTCCAAGAAGCCTTGTACTTGTTTCTTGGCCAGGATCACAAAGCAGCCGTGGTCCCTGAACGTCGTCCCTTCGGACGAGGTAAGGGGCACAAAGCCTTTGTGGCTGAAGAAGGCTGGGATGACCTCGATGAAGCCTTCTTTCAAGACGATCACGGCTGGGAAGATGACTATGAGGCTCAGGCCATTGAATCCTGGCAGGATGACGACTTCGGCTTCGATCAAGAGGCCGGTTACTACCAGTACGACAATGAGCATGAGGATGAAGAAGAAGGTTTTGTCGCCACCTCTGATGGCCCCTGGGACATCGATGAATATGACTCAGCCTACGCCAGCTACCTGGATGCCAGAAAGAGGTTTTCAGATTTGAAGTTGAGTCGAGGCTACTTGCCCATAGTTGCCTTGCAAGATGACACCAACCCATCCTCGATTCCCAGTTCTCCACAGCGCCTCCACAAGGGCAAGGGTCCTCGAAAGGGGAAAGGCGGCAAAAAGGGCCGCTCCAGCACCATCAAGTATCCCTCTCGACCGGGAGGGAAGGCTCCAGATCCCAAGGCTCGTTCATTCGCAGCCATCCAGTGTTTGCGCTGCGGCGCATCCGGCCACATGGCCGCCAACTGTCCAAAGAAGGGCACCTCGACGAGTTCCGGTCCTTCTGTGGTCAGCTCACCAGCCAAGCGACAGCACACGGAAGGCATGGCCGCAAACACCACCCCCATAGATGAACATGGTCATGTGATTTTTGAGGATCTCCAAGGTCGACAGCGTGTTGACTGCACCATGATTGACCCTGGTGCAAGCGCCTTTCTGATGGGCACCGGACCGTTTGAGCGCTACATCCAACACCTTCAAGAGCTGCAGTATCCAGTCGATGACATTCAGATGACTTCCATCAAGCGTGTTTTTCATTTTGGTGGAGACCACAGTGTGAGTTGTCATTGGAAAGCTAGGTTGCCTGTGTTTTTCAACCACAACTATGGCTATGTCACTGGATTTGTCATCCCAGGTGAGACGCCTATGTTGATGGGTCGCCCTATCCTTGAGGCTCTTGGTTTGACGCTCAACTTTCAAAAGAAGCTGTTGATGTGGGAAGACTCTCCCTGGCAGGACATCACCATCGGTCGACATGGGGAATACCTGTTGCCTCTGACAGCCGACTTCCAACCTGACATGCTCACTCGGCCACCGGCGTTCGACCTTGTCCTGGCAGATTCCGCCCTCCACGAGGATGTTGAGCCCTTCAAGACCTACAAGAGTCAGGAGGGGGTCTCTCAGGACGCCGGTCAGACGCCTGTGGCAGAGGGGAGCCGGAAGATCGCGCTGAAAGACTGGAAGCGCATTGACCATGCGCTCAACCACACAGAGCGCCAACTTCAGGCCATGGTTACTTCGGAACTTCATGCTCCACCCCGACCACGGTTGATTTGGGAGGTCTATGCTGGCGCCTCCAGAGTGTCAGCAATCGCAGAAACGTTGGGCTGCAAAGTTGAAGTTTTTGGATATGAGACCGGTTGGGACTTCGACGACCCCTCACACAGAGCAGCCTTTCTTCGCAAACAGCAGGATGAACTCCCTGATGTGATTTTCCCGGCTCCCAAATGCAGTCTGTGGAGCAAGATGCAAGCTCTGGCAGCCAACACGCCCGAGCGAAAAGAAAAGTTGCAAGAAGAACGCCAATGGCATCATGATGTACATCTTCGTTTTGTCCGGCAGATTTACCGCCGACAGGTCCTTGGTGCTCGCCATGCCCATTTGGAACAACCCAAAGAGGCCTTGTCTTGGTACACCAAGGCACTTCAGAGCTTGCCAGGCTATCATGTGGTTTTTCATCAATGTGCCTACGGTGCCTGTTGCAAGGACATTGACAACAGTTGGAAGCTTGTTCTCAAACCTACAGCCCTTCGCACCACAAAGAGAGCTATGGCACAATCGATGAACTTGTTGTGTGACAAGAGCCACACTCATTGCACCTTGGGAGGACGCATGCCTGGTGGACGCCTTCGCACCAAGTACCTTGAGGACTATCAGCCGGCCATGGCATCAGTCCTTGCTGTAGCCCTGGCTGCCGAAGAGACACCCCAGGCTTGGAACCAGGCCTACACCCTTGAGGACAGTCAGCCAGTTCGCTCACATCAAGGACGTCTCATCCAACTTTTGACGACCAACAAACAAGAGGCTGTTCGTGTGATCCAGAAACTACATAGAAACCTTGGCCACCCAAGTGCTGAGAAGCTCACCGACCTTTTGGAAGTCAGAGGCGCTTCTCCTGAGGTTCTTGAAGTCGCACGTCAATATCATTGTGCCACCTGTGACATGTTCAAGAAGCCTGCACAAGCATCTCCGAGCTCGGCCAAGGTGGTCACAACCTTCAATGATCAGCTACAGTGTGACGTGTTTTGGATCAAGAGTGGACAAAACAAGTTTCCAATCCTCTCCATGATTGATGCAGCCACCAAATGGCAAGCCGCCACCTTGTTGCAAGCTGAGAGGGGCGATTGTTTGATCGATGCTCTTCAGCGTTGTTGGCTTGCTCTTTTTGGTCCTCCTGCTCAACTCATCACTGACGAAGGAAGAGGTTGGCTTTCTGATGAGTTCACTCGCTTCACTGATGAACTTGCTCTCCAACACACCGTTGCACCTGGTGAAGCACATGAACGATTGGCGTTGGTCGAAAGACGCCACGCTGTTCTTCGCAAAAGCTGTGAACTGTACTTGCGAGAAACTGCTCAAGAAGGAGGTTCTGCAATCCGAGAAGCCTTAATCTATGTGGTTCCTCAGTTGAATGCTCAGCCAAACGCTTCTGGCTACAGTCCTTCTCAATGGCTTTTGGGTCAACAGCCCCACTTTCCTGGAGACCTTCTCAACCCTCATTTGTCACCACTTCACCTAGAAGGCTCCAAGGGCTTTGGAGATGAGCTGCAAAAGCGAGCAACTGCTCGCATGGCCATTGTGCAGACAGACATCGATCGCCGTCTTCGGCGAGGCCTCCTCCGAAAGTACTTCGGCGCCAGCACTGTTTTCCAGCCTGGTCAACTTTGCTACTACTGGCGAGATGCCAGAGCGGCTGACCTGGTCAAGGTCAGATGGAAAGGCCCCGCAAGAGTCCTGATGCGAGAAGATGGTGACGATGGCAAACCCTCTCTCTACTGAATCAGCCACAAGACCCAGTTGCTCCGTTGTGCACCTCATCACCTGCGACCAGCCTTGGAGAAGGAGACTGACACCCTGATCAACGGCGTCCAAGAAGCAAAGAAGGCTATGTCAGAGCTGAAGAGCAAAGGAGTCACCAGACTTTTGGATCTCAATGTGGCCAATCGACGTCGCATCGAAGACTTAGAGTCGGAAGAGGAGGAGATTGAACAAGAAATGGAAGAAGAAGAGGAAGACTTGCAGCCTCCTGTGCAAAGACGCCGACTTGAAGCACCAATTGGTTCACCACAAGCTGTAGCACCTGCGCTCAATGACGCCACTCAGCCTGCACCAGATGATGAACCAATACAGTCCGAACCGGATTTGGAGTACGCCCCTACATCCCCTGCACACAGTCAGCAAGGGGTTGAACCAGAACAACAGGCTCCACCAACCACAAGTCCGGCGCCACTTGCATTACCACTTGAGGCACTACCAGCAGTTCCAGAGAACCAACCGGACACACCTTCTCTGAACGAACCATCCAGAGAACCCAGTCCGCCTCACTCAAGGGCCAGCCAGAACCTTCCAGCGTCCCAGCTGGACCCAGACACAGAGGCTCTGTACCAGCCAGCTCAACCTGGTGAGCGTTTTGAGCTGACGAGACGACGATACGACCAACAAGAGACCATCTCCTTCGGCAATCGACGCTATCGTGGCATCCCTCAGACATCACAACCAGAAACAACCAGCACCTCCAACCACCGAGCCGGTCCCTATGACAAGCCATCCACATCGGGCATTGACGATGTCATCGGACACAGTTTTGAGGTCGATGCAGTTGACCCTTCGTTCCTTCCGCCCGGATGGCACATGGAAGATGGCTTCATCACCATGGACCGCAGTCCCCAAGACTACTGGGAGGTGAAAGCAGGTTGTTTGATTCGCCACCACGTCGTGCCTCGACGAACCAAGTTCGGCCTTCAACAGCTCAACAAAAGAGAGCTCCAACATCTTCCAGTCTCTCTGCAAAAGCTGGACTCCATCCGCATCACTGTGCGCAAAACAGGCCAAGAGCTCAAGCAGGAATCTGATGTTTGGCAAAATGGAGCTGGTACCCCAACCAGAAAAGCCTGGACTGGTGTCACAATCTTCCAGATCAACGGAGACACTCGTAAGGAGATGGGCATGACTGTGACTACCCATGACACCCAGTCAGCCAAGCAGTTGGGCCGAAAGCAAAAGGCTATGGCCAACAAGAAGATGCAGAAAAACAAAGGCGAAATCAGGGAGCGTGAACTGTCCCTGGAACATCGCCTGCTCTTCCAACAGGCCAAGCAAAAAGAGTTGTCTTCTTTTTTTGAAAACGGAGTGTGGAGTTTTCAGACCACCAAGGAAGCCACACCCGAAAGGACACTCGCAAGCAGAATGCTGCTCAAATGGAGCAAGAATGCCGACGGCAGTCCCCGAGCAAAGGCTCGTCTGGTGGTGAGGGGATACGCTGACGTTGATGCATTGGCAGGTTCACTCGAAACCTCCTCACCTGCATCCACTCGCCTCGGCAGAAATCTGTTTTTGAGTTTGAGTAGCTGCCTCGGATGGACCGGATGGTCCGCCGATGTTTCAACTGCCTTTTTGCAAGGCCTTCCACAAGAACGGAAGTTATGGGTGAAGTTGCCGTCCGATGCACTGGCATTGTTGGGCGCAGACTCCAACACAAGAATGTTCCTCCACAAACCAGTGTACGGGCAACTGGACGCACCTCGTCGATGGTTTTTGGAAGCCAGCTCACGCCTCAAGCAGCTCGGATGGGAACAGCACTCCCTTGACCCCTGTTTTTGGAGAATGTTTGAGCCACAAGACGGTGATGCCTCCACACCAAAGTTGGTGGGACTTCTTTGTTTACATGTAGATGACATGTTGGGTGGCGGTGACAAAAACTCAGCTGTCTACTGCCGCATGGAGACCGAAATCAAGAAGATGTTCAATTTCCGCACCTGGCAGCAAGATGAGTCTTTTGAATACTGTGGCGCGGACATGTCTCGGTCGACTGACGGCACTTGGACTATGAGCCACCAGAAGTTCTTTGGAAAGGTCAAGCCCTTGACCATTGAGAAAGGCCGCCAAACTCACTCACCAATGACCCCAAAAGAGCAAAGCTTGCTCAGAGGTCTCTTGGGGAGCCTCCAATGGCCAGCAGTTCAGTCGAGCCCACACCTTTTGGCCAGCACCTCAATCCTTTCAGGCGAAATGAGCACCGGTCTAGCAGCACCACTTTTTGAAGCTAACAAGCTCCTAAGATTTGCCAAGGACAACAGCGATGTGACCCTGCGCTATCCACCCCCTTGGCGCAATCCAAGACCTCCGACTCAGCTGCGTGTTCGACGCAGCCCACGGAGTCAGACATGACGGCAGCAGCCAAGGTGGTTTCATCTGCCTCCTGACTCACAAGGAAGCCTTCGAAGGTGCAGAGACACCCTACCATGTCTTGGACTGGAAGTCCATGAAGCTTCCAAGGGTCGCCAGAAGTTCACTGGCTGCTGAGGCCCAAGCCTCAAGTGCTGCTGCAGACAATGTCGAGTTCATTGTTCGCTTTTGGAATGAGCTGTTCAATCCTCAGCTCGAGTTGAAAACCAACCTGGCCCTGTCAGAGAGCTCACTTCAACCAGTGTTGATTACAGATGCTAAAGCTCTGTACGACACCTACCATAGAGATGCTTTCAACCATGGCTCCAACGACAAACGCACAGCCCTGGAAGTGAAAGTGACCCGCCAACAAGTTGAGAGTTTTGGCGGAAGACTCAAATGGGTCAGCTCTGAACGCCAATACGGCGACGGACTGACAAAGCTGTCAGCAAGGCAGCTCCTGGCCGACAGACTCAGACACGGATCCATCAAGTACACTTGGGATCCAACATACACAGCGGCAAAGAAGAAGCCGCTAGAAAGCCGATGGAGCAGTCGAAACGAGTTCACAACCACAGGACAACATGACACAACCACTTACAACTCACAACCACAACACCAAGTTCCACTACAAGCCACAATGGACGAGCACACGTCCCTGGAGCAGGAGTCACCACTACTCGAGGTTCCCAGGTCTGCCAATCTCAAAGAGATTGAAGTAGCCGGATCCGCTGTAGGTAGCATGCCTCCCAGCCATGGACGTGCGCTTTTTGCGCTGCTGCTGATGTCGGCCCTCTCGCCGGCACACGCCGCCAGTGGTGATGAGAAGCCACTAGGACCTGGATGGCTCTGGTGGTTGATCATGGTTTTTGTTGCTGCAGCAAGCTGCCTTTTGGGTCACTGGCTCACACGAAGGCGGAACACGCCCATCGTGAAGAACTTGACGGACTCGCTCCAAGAGGCAGTGAAACTCCGAGATGAAGCCCTGGATTCCATGATTCTCTACCGGCAACGTGCCATTGAGAATCAGAAAGCTGCGCGTGAACAACGCATAGCCAACGAGCTTGTTTTGCAAGAACTGGACCAGGCTCGCTCGGAACTACAAGAGTTGCAACAACGACACCACCACAGAGGTCCTCCACTCACGCCCCAGGAAGAAGCAGATCGCCGCATAGCAGCTGAATCTCACTATCGTGAGACACTGTTGGACGCCAAGGGTCTTCTCCAGAGATGCTGGCGAGAAATGGTGGAACACGCACGGACCTGTCCACTGAGAGACGAAGTCTTCATGGCCTCACGAGGTCGTGTCTGGCACCACAACCCAGACTGTCCGGTGCTTAACCGACAAGCACTGAGTGTCCGTCCTGTGAGCTACTGCACCACCTGTGCTTCACAAGCGGTACCACCGGATGTTCGCCACGCTCAAAGCCGACGAACCCTGAACGAAGACCTGCACATGTTTTTCACTCACCACGGCATCATCCACTACCGACAACCAGCACCACGTTTTCCAGTGGATGCACGGTTGGCCAGGACCATGGCCACCAGAGATGCAAGCAGCTGGGCTAGTTCCGCCCAATGAGGACAGCTGAATTTTCTCAGTTTCTCCCCCCTTTTAGACTGTAAAGTACACTCCATGTACTTGAGGTTCAGCTGTCAACTTGTGTTTTCCGAATCCTTTCATCCGCCAGAGGGCGGGTACTCAAGAGCACAGCTTCGGCCGCGAGAAAAGGAGACTTCGTCCGCTCCTTTCGTTTCTGGGGAACTTCGTGTGTCCACAGAACCTGCTACCACCGCAGTTGCACATATATATATATATATATGTATATCCAATG
The DNA here is from genome assembly GCA_963970005.1 of Durusdinium trenchii. Lineage (NCBI taxonomy): Eukaryota > Dinophyceae > Suessiales > Symbiodiniaceae > Durusdinium > Durusdinium trenchii. The sequence continues at coordinate 1,047,855 of CAXAMN010021374.1, forward strand.
GATTCTAAAGGTGTATCAATATGATTACTTTCTTGCCTATGTCCATTGCCCAAACTTCAGCCATGTAGCTGGATTGGGATTCTTCGTCTTCAGCCTCTGGATGAAGCTTCTGATGTCCTGCAAATCTGCTCATCATTTGTTGAACATTGAACAAAATTCACACACCTGTGGACATTACGAGTAGCATGGTCTGTTGGAGACAAACAGTTCTGTTGGCAGGAACGCGGATCTACTACTGACAGGGTATCGCAGCTGGTGCAGGAAAGACTGTTCATCAGTTGAGTAGGGCCACTTCGAGCAGTGCCAAGGTCCAAAGACTTGCTCTTCAGTCGGCCAAATGCACGGCTTGTTGAACCCCCAAATCACGTGCTTTTCAAAAAGGCAGTCCTACTGAAGTCAGACATGTTTGCACCATATCTTGCACCACCAACGATCGAACAAACAGATTCTCCGCATGCCGAAAAAATGCCTCCCCGCACAGGCCTTTTTCAGGCGCGTTCGCGCCAGGTTCTTGTAGCGGCAGCTGTGCAACATGATCGAGATGAGGCAGCCGATCGCCACATGAAGGCTACCTGATCGCATGTGGCGATGGCTGATGATGGCTGTGGGTCCAACATGTTCGACCCAGCCATCCCCTTACAAAAAAGGAACACCTTTGTTGTGTTAGGTTCACCTCTGTTGTTTCATGTTTTGTGGGGAAGGTGTCAGGTTGCCTGAAAGTGACCCGTAGCTATGAGGGAATGAACTTCTACCTTTCAAAGGTTGCATCGCCACATTTCACAAGTTCAAGAGCTGCGCCCTGCGCCCAACTCTCTCAGCCCGCCACTGGTGCTTGGCAGGAACTTTGTGGCGCTGCTGTTCAAGTAGGCCAGCAAAGCTGCGAGCCGGTTGCTCTACACTCTAGACGTGATGGAGTCGAAGACACAGGAGACAAATCGATGATGACAGAACCTGATTCTGGTCAGTGACGTCAGGGCATTCCAGTCCCTCTTCTATCTGTGATAGTTCAACTCGTGAAGGACTGAAAAACATGCATGTAGCGCACCTTAAAGAAGGCCAAAAACAACCAGTGTGGAATCATCAGGAAGGGTCGATGCCATCTTTTCACCCCCAGAATCACCTGCGTAGCCAGCAATCGGCAAGATCGTCCAAACGATGAAGGGCAGGCCAAACATCCTTGGCCAAGTGGGTCTGCTACCATCTACTACCTACCAGCTACCAACCATCATTCGTCAAGAATTCGGACAGTGACAAATCCAAGTCAAGAGTTTGTTGCGAACATTGCCACTTTGTTGGGTACGGCCAGAAACTGGAATGCCTACCAGCCCACCAGCGCAAGCTCAGTTCTATTGATTTACCACTTAGGTCCGGAATCCCAGCGTTTCCGGCCATGTCCAACATCGGGGAAGCGTTTCAGCGTGAAGACAAGGCACCCCATGCGCAGCATAGCATGCTGGTGCTTTACCTGACGTGCAATCGCTTCACCAACCCACGTTCCAATGCAATTAACATAGGAAATGAAGTCTTTCTGGTTATGTTGGCAAACTGATGGCAATCGGCAAACTGATGTTGATCACTGTGAATTGTTCCTTTGACAGCTCTTCAGAGCTGTTGCCCATATCGCTTGAACCCGGCACATGTTGTCCGGCGTTGCGGGCCTGGACATAACCCGTTGAAGAGTCATGATTGCTGCTCACGGGTGTTCCGTCCTCCCCAGGACGGATGCGGAACCGCACATCAACAGGCCCCGTCTCACACCGTGTAAACTCAACATGGACAATCAGAAGGTTTTTTTCAAACTGACCTGCAGTGGAGTACACGTTTGCAAATGTGCAAGGAAACCAATTCAGCAGCTCAGTCCAGATTCAGCAACAAGAGCTCATGATGAGTCAAACCTTCCACTTTGAAGTCAAAGCGCCTCATGCTGACAAAGGATCCCCGGGACACTGCTCTTCAGGTCCTATGAAAGACATCCCAACAAAAAACTGGCTCATCAGGGACGGCGGAAAACAAACCTTCCAACCGCAACCTCTGAGTTCACTTTACAAACGAGCGAAACATGAACAGAAACTCGAACAGTCTGAAGTGTCCGGTGGAAGAGTCGTACGGAGCCGTGCCGTGCGTCACAGTGCCGCTGAGAAGCTTCGTGTCTAAACGTGGGTCACCGGTTCCACGGAAGTAGATGGTAGCGCGTTGACCCCTGCGGCCCAGTCCGACAGTTCGGCATCAGGTCAAGTTAGCTGGGATGGAACACACGTTGAAACTTCGTCTGGAGCAGTGACGGGCGAGCCATGGCGTCCCAAGACGCTGTCTCTAATCTGAAAGCGAGTTGAAGGGGCTCAAAACATTCATCCTCGGGGCGACCCTCACAGCATCGCTACCCTTCCCAGAGCCGTCCTCAAGAGGAAGTGGTTCCCATGGGATTTCACCTTGACGCACTGCAAGTTTTCACCTTCGGAAGAGTCAAAGCATGTCAACACGGAAGTCCACACGTCCCAGGCTGCAGACGTCTTTCAATATATATATATATATATACATAGAGGTCATACCAAGCGCCTGGTTGAGGACGCGTTTCAGTGAGGATGTGTTCACTCCTGGGGCCTTGCTCATTACGACTCCACAGAGTCGCTCCATGTCGCTCCCGTCCAGCCTCTGCACGACCTATCGCGGAGATAGCCTGGAAGGCAGTGCAGGATCCTTTTGGACCATATGTCACATGTCTTTGGACCCAAAGATTTGTTCATTGTATAGCAAACATTTCTAACATAGAGGACGCTACTAGGAACAAAGGACGCTACTAGGAGCTTGTTCGCTAACATGACTGAGTCAGCTTGGATTTCTTAACAAATCGTTCGAGGATCGGTTGCCATGCCCGCTGACACCTTCGTTTGCATAGCGACGGGCACGGCTCCTGCAGCAGCCAGCCTTCTCTCCTTCTCAAAGACTCCATCAAACAATGTATGGGAGGGAAACAAGGACATGGAAACGACATATGGAGGCATTGAACCTGATAACAGCATGAATGTCATCACCCAAACATTTCCTGACATGTTTGTTGATCTTTGTGCAGTTGGAAAAAATACTCCCTCCCTTCTTCAACACTGTCCTTCTTCATCGCGCTTCTCGCTTGGAAGGTAAGGCCCCAAGGAGATATCAGCGATCACGATGGGCAACCCAAAAACCATGGGCGCAAAGTAAAATGTCAGCGACCAACAAATAATTCCGAAGAGCCTTGGGGTACGCTCTGAAAACAGTGATCAATCGCCCACAAAGACTACAAATCCAAAGACTTGAATTTGATGACAACTGGAATCAATTTCACTGCACATTGTACCACCTTCTAATTTCAACATGCGTCCATTCCTCGGCTTACGGATGAGGTGATACAGATCTTTTGGCATGGCCTTGCCGGAACAAAGCTGGTGATCTTCTGCTCCAAGCTGCACAGGCAAGGTGGCTGTAAAATCCATGCGGCATTCTGTGTGATCCTGGCAATCAGCACACGTCCACAAACTGCGAAGATCAGTGCAAATCAACAAACCACAGTATCATTCAAAGCCAACACTGACCTTATAGGAATCATCCAAGCATCCCAAACCCACAATTGAAAGGTTGGTGGTAGACTGTCGTTGTGAATGCTGCAATGTCCTGCCATTTCCCAACCCAAACAGACTCCTTGTTGACAGAATAAATGAACAAAGAGCCGATGCCTGAGCTCAGGCCCCCTTTTGCAGGACTGAAACACGTGCAGTCTCCTGCATTCATCATGCAAGCAGGAGGTTTTTGCTTTAACTTTACCCCTATTTATTGCTCTGGCATTCCAGTCTGAACACTTTGTTGGGTGAGGGCGGCTTGATTGAAAGAAGTCAACATGAGTCCTGCTAAAAGGGTAGAACCGTCTGCAAAGAAATAGGCCTTTAACAAAAGCACTTCATCAACGGCAAGAACGCACCAAATCCCATATGAGGGAGTTCATAGGTTGCATCCCCCACGGAAGCCCTTTATCGTGCACTCCAGTAACATTCCCAGGCTTGCACAACTTGGGAGGCGTGTGTCCCCGAAGTGTCCCCGAAGTCGTGTTTCTTCTGTGAGGTTCTTCAGCCAAGCAACATTCTTCACAGGTCGCAGTGCCAGATTTTGCCGTGTAGTAATGAGGAGGACATGTTCCTTGACTCGTGCAAGCACAGGGAGCCGAATATCCGCGGGGTCGCCCGACTGTGACACTCTAGTTAGACACTCTAGTATGATTTGATCCATTATGTACAACCATTGCAAATCAAATCCCAGTTTTGTGTCCCTGAATTGAATCTTTTGATTGTAGATGCATAACGGATCACTTACCCCATCATGGCCCAACAATTCTGCGATCTTCCCCGGGTCCGGCCAAATTGCGGCAACGGGCGGTGTTGTCAATCTCGGGCTTGTAGAAACCGGGCTCACCTTGATGGATTTGAGAGAAACGGACATGTTCGATGGATTTCAGATTGATTCAGTGGGTCGCAGTTGGACTTGTTTTTGGAGGCGAATTGGTATTTGTCCACAAATCTTCATGCAGTTGTGAGTGTCGGTGGTTGTTGCGGACGTGTTGGACGATGTCGGACACTACTGTGGGCATGAACTTGGTTTGGATGGCTTGGGCTGTAGTTAGTTAAGAGGCTGCAAACATGGTGATTTGTGAGCTTGGATACCCAATCAGAAACAAATAGCAGCATTGAGATTCTTGGTTAGCATTGGGATTCTCAAACTGTAACCAAAGTGCAGCTTTGGTTCACCGGTGTCTGCATGATTCTTGCTACCCGGCTGCACTCTTCGCAGTGCGCGATGATGGAATGCTCAGCATACTCAGTGCCAGCTGGGCACATGCCTGTAACAATGGACAAACCAAAAAAAAACTAACGCGCGTGTTGTTCTGGATTTGGCGCGTGTTGCAGGATTTGCAATGAAATTGACCAACAAACACAGTATCAGTATATTGAGTGTAATGTTGTTTGTGAGTTGGGTAAATCTCCAAACCTTCCGCAGCAACTGCCAACCTCGTTGGAAGTTCTACGAGCCACGTTGATCAAACATATATATATATATATCATACACCTATGTATAGTTGGTAGAGCAAACTTCTCGCACCCAACAACTTCTCGCAGCCAACTACAAGAGCGGTGATAAACTTCCACCATCATTGCCACATTATTCATCCGTGTTCCCCACCGTCTACCACCATGCACAACAAGGGCCAAGCCCTGCCACATCCCTAGCCGCCACCCACCTTCTTCACAGTTGGCCCCAGTAAAGCTCGGACTACACGAGCAAGTCCCCTCGCCACGTATGAATGCCATTTGCAGTGGTGACGTGAAAGGCGCCTCCGCCTGAGATCGGCCGGCACAAGCCACAAGCTGCGCTACGCACCAAGCAGGTCACCAGTCACCACGGAGGTCATCGGAGGTCGCCAGATCGGTTTTGTAGTCCAAAGCGTTTGTGTCGACGTCCTCCCTTCAAAAGTCAAGCCTCTTGGGGCTGACTTTGCAGTGAAGAACACCCTCGCCACATCTCCACAATGGAATTGTATGGAATTGTTCCCTCTAGTAAAGAGGGCATCGCTACTAGTAACAGGGGCATTGCTACTAGTAGCAAGAAGCTGGTAGTAACAAGGGCATCGCTACTAGTACTGTAACTTGGTAATAGAAGTAAGTAGTAATAACAATAATGATAGTAATAGTAATAGTAATAGTAATAGTAATAGTAGTAGTAGTAGTAGTAGTGGTAGTAGTAGTAGTACTTGAGAGAGGAGGGGGTGAACGAAAGGTAGCAGGCAATCACAAGTAACCCTGGTAGAAGTCCACGACGGCGTGAACCGGCGCGGGGGGGATTGGGGCCGGGGGGGGGGGGCCCCCTGAAAAGTAGAGCCTACCTGTACAGGGTTCCACTCCAACAGCTGATATAGTGTGTCCATGCTTGACTGCTTCAAGGCTCAAGAGAAGGTCAATGGACCTAAGGATAAGACTCTGCGTGAGCAAAAGACACTAGCGGTCTGCACCTCTACCGTGTACGCCCTAGTCACTCTTTCAGTGGTAGCGGAGCAGTGATCCTGGAAGACCCAGGTGAGCTCCTTTCCTAGGCATAGAATTGCTTGTGGGCAAACGGCCATGGATTGGATTGACGACTGGGAAGAGCCTGATGCGGATGTGGCTTATGAGCCAGCAGCCTACGTGAATAGGCATGTGAGAAGAGAACCAGCAGCAATAGCTATGACAACACAGGTCACTACAAAGGTGCCCCCATCTTATGATGGAAAGACTTCATGGTTTTCCTATGAGGATGCCATAGACGATTGGTGTGATATCACCGAGCTGGAAGATGAGAAGAGAGGACCAGCTTTGAGAAACAGATTAGAAGGAGAAGCAGCAGTATACAAACGTGTATTAGACAGAGATTCATTGAAGGCTAATGAGCCACCAGGAGCAGGAGTAGATTACTTCAAACGAGTACTACGACCATATTTCGTGAAAGGATCAACCAATGTATTCCTATACAGGTTTATGCAACTCGTGCGATTCAATCGAGGATCAGCCGACATGATGAAATGGATGACAAGATTCCAGATTTTACTCCAAAGGCTTAAGAGCAGTTGGATGGACATGTTAGAACCAGTCACTCAAGCACATCCACAAGTCCTTGCTCAGATGCAGGCAGATGCAGCGTTGACTGGAGTAGCACCAACGGCAGAAAGGATTCAGGAAATCATGCAGAATGTCAATGGCAATATGAGAATTCTTCATCAGAATGATTTTCCTTTAGGAGAGAATCTCATTGCCCTACTCATGCTGTCCCTTGCAGATTTGTCTCAGGACCAGCGAAACACTTTGACTTCGTTGATGACTCATCGTGGCAGGTACCTGCAGCAATACACCACAACAGAGTTAAGGACAGTGTTCATCGAGATGTTCTGCACGACAAAGACTTCGGTAGACAATCCATTGATGCAGCCGACAGGTGCTGGAGGTAGAAGATCATTTCTCGTACTAGACGAAGGAGAACTCGATGGTACATTTGGCTATTGGGCCGAAGATGAAGAAGATGGAACTGAAGGATTTTTAGATGCCCTGGACGATGTCTTTTGGGTATATGATGATCAAAACTTCTCATGGTTCCAAAGGAGATTTCAAGGAAGAAGAGCCAGAAAAGGCAAAGGAAAAGGAAGAAGAAAAGGAAAAGGAAAAGGAAGATCAGGCCGCAGATTCTTCAGACCTCGTGGAAAAGGAAAAGGAAAGAGACGAGGTAAAGGCCATTTTGCTGATGAGCAACAGACAACATACCCAGAAGAGTACTTTGAGGAGAATCCTTATGAGGACACTTGGGAGTCAACCCAAGGAGCATATGATGCCATTCTTGCCGAGGATCTGAATGACTATCTTCAAGGAGAATATGATGATGCCAATGACTTTTGGCAACAGCTTGAAGAAGCATGGTTTTCCCACAAAGGAAAAGGAAAAGGCAAGAGAAAAGGCAAGAAAGGAAAAGGAAAAGATAAAGGAGATGGCAAACAAGATGCAAACTATGCAAATCAACAACAGCCACGTTCTTTACCTGCACCTTCAAGAACTTCACAAGCATCAGGAGGTCAACAAGTTTTCTTAGCACATGGTGTGACAGCAGCAGCTGAAGTCCATGACAGTGAGGTGGACTTGCTGTCAGGCATGATGACCTCATGCCAAGATGAAGCTGACTGCGTGGTCAACAATGGTGAGACGATCTTCGATGACATGAGTGCCCCTGTGAGGTACTCTTTGTCAAAGGAGATGCTCACAAAGGCTCCTGATGGCTTTGCGCTTATGAGCGCCGATGGCTTTGCGCTTATGAGCGCTGATGGTTTTGCGCTTATGAGCGCTGAGGAAGAAGTGAAGGAGATGCAGGCTATTTCATTTTTGACTGAGAATCGCTTCCCGCCAACTATTGCAATCCTGGACATTGGATGCACTAGAGCTATGGGATCAAGGCGAGCAGTCGACCATTTTTGCAACTATGTCGACAATCACCCAGATTGTGGATTATGGTACTCTTTTGAGTCTACCAAGAGCAAGTTTTACTTTGCCAATTCCCAGAAGGCTACTTGCTCTCAGAAACTGGCGATTTACGTGTATGATCGTGCATGGACGATCCACCAAACAGAGTTCGACATAGTGGAAGAAGGAGAAGTCCCTTTGCTTATGAGCTTGCCACAGATGAGGAACTTAGGCTTTGAACTCAGGCTGACACCTCGACATGCTTATCTGACATCGGTGCCTCTTGGTATCAAATTTTTGGAGTTGAAGGTTGCAGCCAGTACTCATCTTGTGTTGGACTTCCAAGATATTGCGTGGTATCTGTCTGACGTGCGTTGGCAGACTCAGCGTGAGAAGAGTTTTTACTCTCACCTCACTCACTATGAATATGGCCATATTTCTGTTGAACACAATAGTGATGAAGGTGAAGCTGAGCATGCATATCCTGTGGTTGATTTCTGGGAAGTAGATGTTCACAAGAGAGAACTGATACGTCACCACAAGGATTACAGGAAAATTCTTTTCCCAGCAACTAAGTCATGTCCTGTAGACACTGACTTGCTGGAAGACTTGCGACTGACAATCATCAAGAAGAAAACAGGAGGAGAAGAAATCAAGAAGACAGATGATTGGCGCAAGGCAAAATGGAAGGACCTACAACTTGGCTATGAATGGCGTGGTAGAACAATTTTTAAATTTAAGCCAGATGCCAAAATTCCAGATCTAAAGATCAGGAAGGCTGGCATTGAGCACCGTGGCATTGGTGATCCCGATGCAGTGGTGCGCTCCTCCTCAGAGAAGGTTCCCATTGCAAAGGACAGGGAACCAGGCTTCTCGTCAGAGAAGGAAGGTGCACCATCCAGTGCCGCGGAAAAGCCCGTGCCGCCAAAGTTCCGGTATACTTCCAAGGGTTTTGATCCATTTTGGAAAGGACACAAGTCAAAACCATCTGAGCCTCAGAATGATTTAAAGGGTGATGATCTTGAGGAGTATGCTCCTTCAGAACCACCTGAGAGGCCAGAAGGTGAATTTGTAGAAATTCCTAAAGCATCAAAAGGACCATCAAGTGATAAACATGAACCACTTGAACCAGGTGATGGCGCTCTTGAGCCTAGGCGGATTTCAATCCCATTACCTGGTAGTGAAGTTGTTGCAATGACACCGGCATATAGGAAGATGTTACAGAGACTGGAGGACAAGGTAGAGCTTTATAAGCTTCATGTGAAGCACTACCATATGAGTCCTACTCAGTTTCGTAGACGTGTTTCTATGTTGAAGCTTCCTGACTCTGTTTTAGAGAAGTATGAATCAGTTGTCAGGAACTGCCGTGTTTGTAACACTTCAGTGGCACCTCCGCCACGAGCCAGAGTCTCCGGTATTAGAGCTTCATGTTTTGGTGATGTTGTTTTTGCTGATCATTGTGAGGTTGAACTTCACAAGAACAAGTATATCATTCTACTTGTTCTTGATGGTGCCACAAATCTTCTCTGGGCTACGGCACAGAAAGACCTCATAGATCAAACCACCATCCAAGCATTGAGGCAATGGTCTGATGAGAACAACTGTGTTCCAAAGGCCATCGTAGGAGACGAAGCCTTTTTCACCGATGCTTTTGTTGAATACTACAGGTTCCATGGTATACAACAATGTCCTTGTGGGCCAAGAACTCCTTGGCCGAACCGAGCAGAGACAGCTGTACGTTTGTTCAAACGTATGTGGCATGTTACGAAGGTAGATCTGGATGACCCACGTTTTCGTGGTGTTACGGTCAGAGAAGTGGTCAAGAAGGTAGTTTGGGCAAGAAATTGTCAGTTGACTATCAGTGGATATTCACCAATAGAGATAGCAACTGGAAGACGTCCACCAGATCTTTTTGACCTTGAGACCGCAAGCCCTGAGCAATTGTCAGCTAATGCCGCCGCACAAGATCGTACAAATTTGGAACTACAACGTGTGGCTTTGAGAGCTCATCAAGAAGCACGACAAGCTCAGGACCTTCGAGCAGATCTTGCAAGAAGGACTATGCCAAGTGACGGTCCATATTTTCAAGGAGAGAAGGTTTTTGTTTGGACTCAGGATTCATCAAAGTTCAAGGATAAAGGACGTTGGGTTCGTGCCACAGTACTTGGACAAGAAGGAGCTATGGTCCAAGCCAATACTGGTAAGGCAGTGATACGTGTGAATCAGTCAAAGGTTAGACGTGATCACGATGAGTGGCATGATGTTTCCATTCCGGCATTAGACGATGAGAATCCGGAGAACTTGCGTGAAGATCACGAACTGTATGTTGATGCCGAATTCGGAGAACAGTCCTTTTTCTTCTGTAATGATGATCATCCTGATGTTGTTGAGTTACTTCATGGAAACAGTGGATTATCTTGGTTCCTTTCAAAGAATGGTGTTAAAGTTGCATCTCCTATGGATTTCAAGGCAGGATACAACTTTTCCACTATGAAGGGTCAAGATGGTATTTGGCAGCAACTGGAGAGATTGCAGCCCCACTGTATAGTGATCAACAACCCTTCTCCCAAACAGAACAGAGCTTCTATTTGGTTGCTATGTTGTAATGTGAT